>CANNZV010000064.1:751288-889085 GCA_947561585.1 Caprella mutica | reverse complement strand
GTTATAAGTGCACTCCTGTTAAAAGTGCACATCTGTTAAAAGTGCACATCTGTTATAAGTGCACTCCTGTTAAAAGTGCACATCTGTTAAAAGTGCACATCTGTTATAAGTGCACATCTGTTAAAAGTGCACATCTGTTAAAAGTGCACTCCTGTTAAAAGTGCACATCTGTTATAAGTGCACTCCTGTTAAAAGTGCACATCTGTTAAAAGTGCACATCTGTTAAAAGTGCACTCCTGTTAAAAGTGCACATCTGCTAAAAGTGCACATCTGTTATAAGTGCACATCTGTTAAAAGTGCACATCTGTTATAAGTGCACATCTGTTAAAAGTGCACATCTGTTAAAAGTGCACATCTGTTATAAGTGCACTCCTGTTAAAAGTGCACATCTGTTAAAAGTGCACATCTGCTATAAGTGCACATCTGTTATAAGTGCACGTCTGTTATAAGTGCACATCTGTTAAAAGTGCACATCTGTTAAAAGTGCACTCCTGTTAAAAGTGCACATCTGTTATAAGTGCACTCCTGTTAAAAGTGCACATTTGTTATAAGTGCACTCCTGTTAAAAGTGCACACCTGTTAAAAGTGCACTCCTGTTAAAAGTGCACATCTGTTTAATTTATCATATGATATATAGTGCATTAGATTGGCTTTGACTTCACTTGTGAGTAAGTAGCATCTAAATATAACGTAGTTTAGAAGCACCTTGAACAGATAGTAAAAATGTACAAATTTCAGTTTATTTTCAATAACTGTTGATATGTAATATTTAATTTAGATTTATAGCTTTCCTATTTTGAAAATGTTCTCGATGAAAATTAATTTTATTCACTATCTTGAGTTCTGGTAAATAAAATATTTGATGTCATCTCCGTAGATTTTATTCAGTTTTTACTCTCCTTTAAATAAAATAGTTAATGTCATCTCCGTAGATTTTATTCAGTTTTTAGTCTCCTTTAAATAAAATAGTTTATGTCATCTCCGTAGATTAAATTCTTTTTTACTCTCCTTATATAAAATATTTGATGTCATATCTGTAGATTTTATTAATTGGTTACTTTCAGGTAAATCAAACATTTGATGTCTTCTCCGTAGATTTTATTCACTTTCCCTCCTTGTTAATATTTCTGAGGAATCTCTCTTGGTTTCTCTTCCGTTTCTCCCTCGTGGATTTGATATTTTTTGTTGTTTCAAAAGGAAGGCGACTTCACCATGCTTTATTTTTCACCCTGCCATTCTTATCGAACTACATAATCCTGTGAGCACGAAACAAACTTTTTCCAGTCGAAGATAGAGATTTTGACAATTTCTCTTTTCTTTCTATGGTGCAATTGTATGTTTCAGGTTACTATATTGAAGATGTGTATGTTAACTTTAATTTTAGCTAATTTGAAGAAAATGTAAAAATGAATAACATAAACAGAGATATTTATTATGTGATTAGAATCATTCTATACATTGCACAATCAAAATACAATCACCTGTAGTTGATAAATACCGAAACTGACTTCTCAAAAACACACGAAGGATACTTAAGGATACTTAGTTACGACAGACACTTAGGAGTGACAGAACACTTAGGAGTAACAGGACACTTAGGAATAAGGAAAAAAATGGGAATAAACGGACACTTAAGAACAAGAGGACAATAAGGAAAAATAGGACACTTAGGGACAAGAGGACACTTAGCAACAGGAGGACACTTAGAAACAGAAGGACACTTAAGGACAATAGGACAATTAACAACAGGAGGACAATTAGGACAGGAAGACACTTAGAGACAGAAAGGCACTTATTAACAAGAGGACAATTAGCAACAGGAGGACACTTAGTACAGGAGGACACTTAAGGACAGAAGGACACTTAGAAACAATAGGACGCTTAGAAACAGGAGGACATTTAGAAACAGGAGGATACATAGGTACAGGGGGACACTTATGATCAAGAGGACACAACATCAACATGAAAACAGAATAATACTGTTGAAAAAAAAATATGAATATAGAATAAGTTGATTGATGGAATGGTTAACTAGTGCAACTTTTATATCTAAGAGGCTGTAGGATGGGGTGAATCGTCATTCTCACAAATTGTCTGATGGGTTTTCAATAATGATTCTATAGTATATGCATTATATAAAAAGAATTTAAATATGAACTTGAAGAAGACAATTCGCAGCAAAAACTAGGTACTTATAATGTTGAAATTTTTCGTTGTTATATTTCAAAATTATATAATATAAAAAGCCTAGATATGTATAAAGTATTTAATCACTCTCTTCTTTTCATATACGTAGTGTAATTGAAATTGATGTAATTTAGAAGTTAGTATACTATGTTCAATCAATAGCGTATAATATGTTCAATCAATAGCGTATAATATGTTCAATCATTAGCGTATAATATGTTCAATCAATAGCATATAATATGTTCAATAAATAGCATGAAAACTACTTATGATATCACCATTCTACTTTTCCCCAAAGTTGTACGAGACTTTAATCTAAATAATCTTTGGCCCCATCTCCTTGTTTTTGGTGGAAAAATATCGTCTTGGAAAAATATCCAAAGAATGATGGAATAAACTATCCTTGAAAATAAAGTTACATTTATCTAACCTTTGATGTTGGTGGATGTAGGAATGAGTCTAAGAATGGGGAGAAATATTAATGAATTTGGTTATTTGATAAAAGCACATCTAATAAACAAATCTTATCTTCTATTATCTATATACAGTATGTGCTATCAGATAGAAAATATATCTTGTCATGGAATATTGATTAGGAGTAGCCGTGTTGAATATTGAATTATAAATATGGGTAGGGGAAGTGATAAGTTCAGATATGCTAAATACGTTTCTTAGTAGTGTACTGATGGTTTTAGGTACACCCCCCCCCCCTCCTCCTCCTGAGGTAAATTCCACCCCAGATATATTTATATTTTACCCCGGTAAAATCTCCCCATGCATATTTCACCCCGGTAAATTCCTCCCCAGGTATATTTCACCCCGGTAAATTCCTCCCCAGGTATATTTCACCCTGGTAAATTCCTCGCCAGGTATATTTCACCCCAGTAAATTCCTCCCCAGGTATATTTCACCCCAGTAAATTCCTCCCTAGGTATATTCCACCCCGGTAAATTCCTCCACCGGTACATTACACCCCGGTAAATTCCTCCCCAGGTATATTTCACTCCAGTAAATTCCTCCCCAGGTATATTTCACCCCGGTAAATTCCTCCCCAGGTATATTTCACCCCAGTAAATTCCTCCCCAGGTATATTTCACCCCGGTAAATTCCTCCCAGGTATATTCCACCCCGGTAAATTCCTCCACCGGTACATTACACCCCGGTAAATTCCCCCCAGGTATATTTCACTCCGGTAAATTCCTCCCCAGGTATATTTCACCCTGGTAAATTCCTCCCCAGGTATATTTCACCCCGTTAAATTCCTCCCCAGGTATATTTCACCCCAGTAAATTCCTCCCCAGGTATATTTCACCCCGGTAAATTCCTCCCAGGTATATTCCACCCCGGTAAATTCCTCCACCGGTACATTACACCCCGGTAAATTCCTCCCCAGGTATATTTCACTCCAGTAAATTCCTCCCCAGGTATATTTCACCCCGGTAAATTCCTCCCCAGGTATATTTCACGCCGGTAAATTCCTCCCCAGGTATATTTCACTCGGGAAAATTCCTCCCCAGGAATATTTCACGCCGGTAAATTCCTCCCCAGGTATATTTCACCCGGGAAAATTCCTCCCCAGGTATATTTCACTCGGGAAAATTCCTCCCCAGGAATATTTCACGCCGGTAAATTCCTCCCCAGGTATATTTCACCCCGTTAAATTCTTCCCACAGTATATTTCACTCCGGTAAATTCCTCCACAGGTATATTTCACCCCGGTAAATTCCTCCCCAGGTATATTTCACTCCGGTAAATTCTTCCCACAGGTATATTTCACTCAAGTAAATTCCTCCCCAGGTATATTTCACTCCGGTAAATTCTTCCCACAGGTATATTTCACCCCGGTAAATTCCTCCCCAGGTATATTTCACTCCGGTAAATTCTTCCCACAGGTATATTTCACTCCGGTAAATTCTTCCCACAGGTATATTTCACTCCGGTAATTTCCTCCCCAGGTATATTCCACTCCGGTAAATTCTTCCCACAGGTATATTTCACTCCGGTAAATTCCTCCACAGGTATATTTCACTCCGGTAAATTCCTCCCCAGGTATATTTCACTCCGGTAAATTCTTCCCACAGGTATATTTTACTCCGGTAAATTCCTCCCCAGGTATATTTCACTCCGGTAAATTCTTCCCACAGGTATATTTCACTCCGGTAAATTCTTCCCACAGGTATATTTCACTCCGGTAAATTCCTCCCCAGGTATATTTCACTCCGGTAAATTCTTCCCACAGGTATATTTCACTCCGGTAAATTCTTCCCACAGGTATATTTCACTCCGGTAAATTCCATCCTTGCGGGTGGAAAGGGACACAAATAAAATGTGACGATAAGGAACACAAGCAAAACGTGACGAAAAGGGACACAAGCACCATGCAGTGGCTGCAATCATGAATGGCAGAGGAAAATGAAGAGTGATAGTAAATGAAGCCTATGCGAGTCTACCTAACAAGGAAAATCTAAGACCTCGTAGATAAAGAGCATAACTCTAGTGCTCTCCTCTAAAACTGCAAGAAGTGTAGGAAAAATGATACAGTACAGGAACAATTATTATGGATTTTTTGAAATTGAAATTTTGTTCATAAAATGGTTAATCAAACCAATTTTGATGATTGCAATCGAATATGTTTCAATACACTGATATAGTGATGCGTCTTGATCATCCATAAACACTTAGTTTGACAACATTTAGTATCCGTAAGTGCTGCAAGTGCTCCCCATCAGATTTTTTCAACTCGATAGCATCAGCAGAGGAATATTTTGTAAAAATTTCGAGACTAGTATAACTGTGTAAGAAATTTGCAGTAATGTTTTAAGACAATAAATGTAAATTACTAGCAATTTTTTCCATAAGTAGTTAAAGAGCATTCACACAATCTTTCTTTCTGTTGTTGTATAGAGGAAAATAAACAGCTTGTGATTGGCTAACAAAAGGTTTAATTTGATAAAAAAATGGCAAGTTACTAAGTAATATATAAAATGAAAAATACTTACCTGGGTGGAATATACCTGAGGTGGAATATACCGTTGTGGAATATACCTGTCACCAAAATTGTAATATAATTATGTTTAGTTTATATTTAAATTTGTTTAACATTGAAATTTGTGAAAATTATATGTAAATATTCGTAAATAAAAAAGTTGTACGGATGGTGAATATTAAACACTTTGTGATGACCAAATTATAATATAGAACTGATTTTTATAGTTAGATATAGGTTCTATTCACGGTATCAACTTTTCAAGCATTTCAAGTTGAATTGCATGGATGGATGGAGCAGATTTAAGGCGATGTCTACTACCATAATAGCAGCATATTGCGGCATCGTCCAGGAAACAAAAGAGCATTAACTTGAAAAAGTGTGTTATATGAAATAGGGGCTGCTTCTATAAACTCACTAAAGAATGATACAACTGTTCTTCAATACATCTCTCGTTCAGTGGTTTTACACATTTCTAAAGATATTTTGGTGACATTGTAAGGATGTTTACTAACTAGGATATCTTTATCTAAGGACCTCATATCCACATTCCGGCAAAGATTCCAGGCGCTCTGGTACATTGATGACGTGATTGCAAAGGAAAGTTCCAATGTTGCAAGAATACTTCGAGGAGATCAAAACATTCCAATCAACTGTGATAACCAAACAATATATTGAAAGACTATTCCCTCTATCTCATATACTGAAAAAAATGAATGAAAATATACAGCAACTAACACAACAAATAGTCAGTTGTTCCAAATTTATTATTGTTACCTACATCACATCATAAACAGAAAGTAAACTAAATAAATTGAACTACAAATATACTAAGATATAAACCCAACAAATTTGAACACTGCATCTAACGAATTGAAACACTGCATCTAACAAATTTGAACACTGCATCTAACGAATTGACACACTGCATCTAACGAATTGAAACACTGCATCTAACGAATTGAAACACTGCATCTAACGAATTGAAACACTACATCTAACAAATTTAAACACTGCACCAAACAAATTGAAACACTGCACCTAACAAATTGAAACACTGCACCAAAAAAAATTGAAACACTGCCCCAAACAAATTGAAACACTGCACCAAACAAATTTAAACACTGCATCTAACGAATTGAAACACTGCACCAAACAAATTGAAACACTGCATCTAACGAATTGAAACACTGCACCAAACAAATTGAAACACTGCATCTAACGAATTGAAACACTGCACCTAACAAATTGAAACACTGCACCTAACAAATTGAAAAACGGCACCAAACAAATTGAAAAATGCACCAAACAAATTGAAACACTGCATCTAACGAATTGAAACACTGCACCTAACAAATTGAAACACTGCACCAAACAAATTGAAACACTGCACCTAACAAATTGAAACACTGCACCTAACAAATTGAAACACTGCACCTAACAAATTGAAACACTGCACCTAACAAATTGAAACACTGCACCAAACAAATTGAAACACTGCACTAAACAAATTGAAACACTGCACCAAACAAATTGAAACACTGCCCCAAACAAATTGAAACACTGCACCAAACAAATTGAAACACTGCCCCAAACAAATTGAAACACTGCACCAAACAAATTGAAACACTGCACCTAACAAATTGAAACACTGTACCAAACAAATTGAAACACTGCACCAAACAAATTGAAACACGGCACCAAACAAATTGAAACACTGCACCTAACAAATTGAAACACTGCATCTAACGAATTGAAACACTGCACCAAACAAATTGAAACACTGCATCTAACGAATTGAAACACTGCACCTAACAAATTGAAACACTGCACCTAACAAATTGAAAAACGGCACCAAACAAATTGAAAAATGCACCAAACAAATTGAAACACTGCATCTAACGAATTGAAACACTGCACCTAACAAATTGAAACACTGCACCAAACAAATTGAAACACTGCACCTAACAAATTGAAACACTGCACCTAACAAATTGAAACACTGCACCTAACAAATTGAAACACTGCACCTAACAAATTGAAACACTGCACCTAACAAATTGAAACACTGCACCTAACAAATTGAAACACTGCACCAAACAAATTGAAACACTGCACTAAACAAATTGAAACACTGCACCAAACAAATTGAAACACTGCCCCAAACAAATTGAAACACTGCACCAAACAAATTGAAACACTGCCCCAAACAAATTGAAACACTGCACCTAACAAATTGAAACACTGCACCTAACAAATTGAAACACTGCACCTAACAAATTGAAACACTGCACCTAACAAATTGAAACACTGCACCTAACAAATTGAAACACTGTACCAAACAAATTGAAACACTGCACCAAACAAATTGAAACACGGCACCAAACAAATTGAAACACTGCCCCCAAACAAATTGAAACACTGCACCAAACAAATTGAAACACTGTACCAAACAAATTGAAACACTGCACCTAACAAATTGAAACACTGCACCAAACAAATTGAAACACTGCATCTAACAAATTGAAACACTGCACCTAACAAATTGAAACACTGTACCAAACAAATTGAAACACTGCACCTAACAAATTGAAACACTGCACCAAACAAATTGAAACACTGCATCTAACAAATTGAAACACTGCACCTAACAAATTCAAACACTGCACCAAACAAATTGAAACACTGCACCTAACAAATTGAAACACTGTACCAAACAAATTGAAACACTGCACCAAACAAATTGAAACACGGCACCAAACAAATTGAAACACTGCACCTAACAAATTGAAACACTGCACCTAACAAATTGAAACACTGCACCAAACAAATTGAAACACTGCACTAAACAAATTGAAACACTGCACCAAACAAATTGAAACACTGCCCCAAACAAATTGAAACACTGCACCAAACAAATTGAAACACTGCCCCAAACAAATTGAAACACTGCACCTAACAAATTGAAACACTGCACCTAACAAATTGAAACACTGCACCTAACAAATTGAAACACTGTACCAAACAAATTGAAACACTGCACTAAACAAATTGAAACACTGCACCAAACAAATTGAAACACTGCCCCAAACAAATTGAAACACTGCACCAAACAAATTGAAACACTGCACTAAACAAATTGAAACACTGCACCAAACAAATTGAAACACTGCCCCAAACAAATTGAAACACTGCACCAAACAAATTGAAACACTGCACCTAACAAATTGAAACACTGCACCAAACAAATTGAAACACTGCACCTAACAAATTGAAACACTGTACCAAACAAATTGAAACACTGCACCAAACAAATTGAAACACGGCACCAAACAAATTGAAACACTGCACCTAACAAATTGAAACACTGCACCAAACAAATTGAAACACTGCACCAAACAAATTGAAACACTGCACCTAACAAATTGAAACACTGCACCAAACAAATTGAAACACTGCACCTAACAAATTGAAACACTGCACTTAACAAATTAAAACACTGCACCAAACAAATTGAAACACTGCACCAAACAAATTGAAACACGGCACCAAACAAATTGAAACACTGCACCAAACAAAGTGAAACACTGCCCCAAACAAATTGAAACACTGCACCAAACAAATTGAAACACTGCACCTAACAAATTGAAACACTGCACTTAACAAATTAAAACACTGCACCAAACAAATTGAAAAAATGCACCAAACAAATTGAAACAGTGAACCAAACAAATTGAAACACTGCACTAAACGAATTGAAACACTGCACCTAACTAAATGAAACACTGCACCAAAACAAATTGAAAAAATGCACCAAACAAATTGAAACACTGCACCAAACGAATTGAAAAACTGCACTAAACGAATTGAAACACTGCACCTTACAAAATGAAACACTGCACCAAAACAAATTGAAAAAATGCACCAAACAAAGTGAAACACTGCCCCAAACAAATTGAAACACTGCACCAAACAAATTGAAACACTGCACCTAACAAATTGAAACACTGCACTTAACAAATTAAAACACTGCACCAAACAAATTGAAAAAATGCACCAAACAAATTGAAACAGTGAACCAAACAAATTGAAACACTGCACTAAACGAATTGAAACACTGCACCTAACTAAATGAAACACTGCACCAAAACAAATTGAAAAAATGCACCAAACAAATTGAAACACTGCACCAAACGAATTGAAAAACTGCACTAAACGAATTGAAACACTGCACCTTACAAAATGAAACACTGCACCAAAACAAATTGAAAAAATGCACCAAACAAATTGAAAAATGCACCAAACAAATTGAAACACTACCCCAAACAAATTGAAAAACGGCACCAAACAAATTGAAAAATGCACCAAACAAATTGAAAAACTGCACTAAACGAATTGAAACACTGCACCTAACAAAATGAAACACTGCACCTAACAAAATGAAACACTGCACCATACAAATTGAAACACTGCACCTAACAAATTGAAACACTGTACCAAACAAATTGAAACACTGCACCAAACAAATTGAAACACGACACCAAACAAATTGAAACACTGCACCAAACAAAGTGAAACACTGCACCAAACAAATTGAAAAACTGCACTAAACGAATTGAAGCACTGCACCTAACAAATTGAAACACTGCACCTAACAAATTGAAACACTGCACCAAACAAATTGAAACACGACACCAAACAAATTGAAACACTGCACCAAACAAAGTGAAACACTGCACCGAACAAATTGAAACACTGCACCAAACAAATTGAAAAACTGCACTAAACGAATTGAAACACTGCACCTAACAAAATGAAACACTGCACCAAACAAATTGAAACACTGCACCAAACAAATTGAAAAACTGCACTAAACGAATTGAAGCACTGCACCTAACAAAATGAAACACTGCACCATACAAATTGAAACACTGCACCTAACAAATTGAAACACTGTACCAAACAAATTGAAACACTGCACCAAACAAATTGAAACACGACACCAAACAAATTGAAACACTGCACCAAACAAAGTGAAACACTGCACCAAACAAATTGAAAAACTGCACTAAACGAATTGAAGCACTGCACCTAACAAATTGAAACACTGCACCAAACAAATTGAAACACTGCACCAAACAAATTGAAACACGACACCAAACAAATTGAAACACTGCACCAAACAAAGTGAAACACTGCACCGAACAAATTGAAACACTGCACCAAACAAATTGAAAAACTGCACTAAACGAATTGAAACACTGCACCTAACAAAATGAAACACTGCACCAAACAAATTGAAACACTGCACCTAACAAATTGAAAAACTGCACTAAACGAATTGAAACACTGCACCTAACAAAATGAAACACTGCACCTAACAAATTGAAACACTGTACCAAACAAATTGAAACACTGCACCAAACAAATTGAAACACGACACCAAACAAATTGAAACACTGCACCAAACAAAGTGAAACACTGCACCGAACAAATTGAAACACTGCACCAAACAAATTGAAACACTGTACCAAACAAATTGAAACACTGCACCAAACAAATTGAAACACGACACCAAACAAATTGAAAAACTGCACTAAACGAATTGAAACACTGCACCTAACAAATTGAAACACTGTACCAAACAAATTGAAACACTGCACCAAACAAATTGAAACACGACACCAAACAAATTGAAACACTGCACCAAACAAAGTGAAACACTGCACCGAACAAATTGAAACACTGCACCTAACAAATTGAAACACTGTACCAAACAAATTGAAACACTGCACCAAACAAATTGAAACACGACACCAAACAAATTGAAACACTGCACCAAACAAAGTGAAACACTGCACCGAACAAATTGAAACACTGCACCAAACAAATTGAAAAACTGCACTAAACGAATTGAAACACTGCACCTAACAAATGAAACACTGCACCAAACAAATTGAAACACTGCACCAAACAAATTGAAACACTGCACCTAACAAATTGAAACACTGCACCAAACAAATTGAAACACTGCACCAAACAAATTGAAACACGACACCAAACAAATTGAAACACTGCACCAAACAAAGTGAAACACTGCACCGAACAAATTGAAACACTGCACCAAACAAATTGAAAAACTGCACTAAACGAATTGAAACACTGCTCCTAACAAATTGAAACACTGCACCAAACAAATTGAAACACTGCACTAAACAAATTGAAACACTGCACCAAACAAAGTGAAACACTGCACCGAACAAATTGAAACACTGCACCTAACAAATTGAAACACTGTACCAAACAAATTGAAACACTGCACCAAACAAATTGAAACACGACACCAAACAAATTGAAACACTGCACCAAACAAAGTGAAATACTGCACCGAACAAATTGAAACACTGCACCAAACAAATTGAAAAACTGCACTAAACGAATTGAAACACTGCACCTAACAAAATGAAACACTGCCCCAAACAAATTGAAACACTGCACCATACAAATTGAAACACTGCACCTAACAAAATGAAACACTGCACCAAACAAATTGAAACACTGCACCAAACAAATTGAAACACGACACCAAACAAATTGAAACACTGCACCAAACAAAGTGAAACACTGCACCGAACAAATTGAAACACTGCACCAAACAAATTGAAAAACTGCACTAAACGAATAGAAACACTGCACCTAACAAAATGAAACACTGCACCAAACAAATTGAAACACTGCACCAAACAAATTGAAACACTGCACCTAACAAATTGAAACACTGCACCTAACAAATTGAAACACTGTACCAAACAAATTGAAACACTGCACCAAACAAATTGAAACACGGCACCAAACAAATTGAAACACTGCACCAAACAAAATGAAACACTGCACCAAACAAATTGAAAAATGCACCAAACAAATTGAAACACTACCCCAAACAAATTGAAAAACGGCACCAAACAAATTGAAAAATGCACCAAACAAATTGAAACACTGCACCAAACGAATTGAAAAACTGCACTAAACGAATTGAAACACTGCTCCTAACAAATTGAAACACTGCACCAAACAAATTGAAACACTGCACTAAACAAATTGAAACACTCCACCAAGCAATTTGAAACACTGCACCAAACGAATTGTAAACCTGCGCCAAGCAAATTGAAACATATCAACTTCCACCATCACTTCATGGTCAAAGTACATAGGAATTAAAGTGAAGAGCAACACGCATTTGTAGCTTTGGATTGACCAATGTTGTGTGAAATTAAAAAGATTATAATCTATGTTGCGGAAGGATTTATATTATCGCTTGGGAGATTAGAGCAGCGACTGAGGGGCGACACAAAAATACGCACCACTCTTGATTGGTCAGTTTGGTATTCGGCTTATTTGATATTTGAGTTAGGGTTAGCGATTAATTCATTTATTGGAATGTTAATGGAAAAGTTTATTTTAGAAAATAACAAGAGATAGTATAATATATAATGCAATGCTTAACATGTTTTTAATTTGTACTGAAGGAGAATAGGGTAAAGTTTTTTCTGATATAGAAAAGAGACTATTGTCACTTAGATTCTTTACACGCAAAAAATTCGATTTTTATTTTAAGTGTAATTAATGGTGAGTGAAGGGTCTGGTGACTGTATCCTTTTTAGAATTATCTAGAGAATTATCTTTAGATAATTTTCAAAATGTTATATAATTTCTCTACCATATTTTCCCTCTTCTGGTGTGTGCATAACTTTCCCACGGGTCTAGGAGATCTAGTCCACTGACATTTCGTCCAACAGACATTTCATCAACGGATAATTCGTCCACGAATTGCTTTATTTTGTATTTTAAAGTGCATATGGGATATATTATATTTTATTTTTTACTATTACATTAATAGCCAGGTATAAATATATAGTATTATAGTGATTTAAGCCGTAACATTTCATATGAACACATAAAAAATGTTTATCTATCAATTACAGTTATGAAATTAGATATGCTAAACGTGTTGACTGTATCATTAAATTATTTAACTCCAGTAATATTTTGCATTAATTAATTAATGAGTTATGAGTATCCAAAATATGGAACTGAAATAACAAGATACTAACAAGGTAAAAAGGGGAAACGTAAGAATGTGAATAAAATAATTACAATAGAGGTAAATACTAATTACTTTGGTTGCTTTTATGGAAATATGGAACAGTCCGAAAACACGGACGTGTTATGTTTATGTAATATAACGAAACACTAAAAATTACCAATATTTACCTATTTATTTCATATCACATTTAACTATTAATCAATTGTTCAGTAGTATAAATTATACATGTATGTATTTTATGTAGTCACTGTTGAAAATTTTTTGTCATAAAAAACTAATTTCTGAACCAACAATGCTTCCAATAAGCTAATCTGAGAACTGATATTGATGTTTATAGTAGTTATTGTTAAAATACGCCACAAACAATTGTAGATATTGTATATACATAGAAATATTGTATATATAGAAAAAATGTTTCCGTTTAGACACATCAAATAATTGTAGTTATCGTAAATATAGGAAAAAATGTTTCCGTTTTCTATGTTTATGTACTATAATATCTACGAGATATGCCTCGTTATTATTACAGATTTTATAAGACCGAGGTACAATAAAAGCGAGGCCTACCTGTAATCACTAAATAAAGTATTCAGTTTAATTATTTTCCTGGTACCGGCCAGTAGGAGATTGCGATAAGAATTAAGGCCATCAAAAATTAACCTGAGTGTTTCTTCTTTTATATTGCAGAATATTATAAATAATATATAATAAACAATATGTACACTACACATTATAATTATAATACAAAATAAAGCATTTCGTGAACGAAATGTCCGTGGATGAGATGTCCGTGAACGAATTGTCCGTGGACGAAATGTCCGTTCACGCTTTCTCACATAGCAACAGAATGTGATGCTCTATGATAGTCTGACATAGGGATGCATTGCAGGCATAGGTCTGACATAGGGATGCATTGCAGACATAGGTCTGACATAGGGATGCATTGCAGACATAAGCCCTTCGTTTCAAAGCAGACGTTAAATACTTCTAGAATTATATTAATAGCTCTAATATTTTTTGCGGCCTGAAATATTCTAACAGATATAACAAAAGAAACTAATTAATTGAAATAATAAAATTTGTCAACTACTGTTTTACGTCAGTCTTGAGCGAATAGAAACAAATCAATGTTCAAATTTATTATATTTTTAAATATATGTAAATCATGTATACGCCGGTAAAGCATAAATCTTGCGGCGAGTTGTCCTGGCGGAGAGTTGTCCTCACGGCGAGATGTCCTGGCGGCGAGTTGTCCTAGCGAGTTGTCTTCACGGCGAGTTGTCCTGGCGGCGAGTTTTCCTCACGGCGAGTTGTCCTGGCGGCGAGTTGTCCTAGCGAGTTGTCTTCATGGCGAGTTGTCCTAGCGGCGAGTTGTCCTCACAGCGAATTGTCCGCGGCGAGTTGTCGGGCGGCGAATTGTCTGACGGCGAGTTGTCGGGTGGCGAATTGTTCGGCGGCGAGTTGTCCTAGAGCCGACATAGGGATACATTGCAGACATATGTCTGACATAAGGATTCATAGCGGACATAGATCTGACATAAGGATACTTTGCAGGCATAGGTCTGACATAAGGATACATTGCAGACAAGGTCTGATATAGGGATACATTGCAGACATATGTCTGACATAGGGATGCATTGCGGACATAGGTCTGACATAGGGATGCATTGCAGACATATGTCTGACATAAGGATACATTGCAGACAAGGTCTAACATAGGGATACATTGCAGACATATGTCTGACAGAGGGATGCATTGCGGACATAGGTCTGACATAGGGATGCATTGCAGACATATGTCTGACATAAGGATACATTGCAGGCATAGGTCTGACATAGGGATGCATTGCAGACATAGGTCTGACATAGGGATGCATTGCAGACATAAGCCCTTCGTTTCAAAGCAGACGTTAAATACTTCTAGAATTATATTAATAGCTCTAATATTTTTTGCGGCCTGAAATATTCTAACAGATATAACAAAAGAAACTAATTAATTGAAATAATAAAATTTGTCAACTACTGTTTTACGTCAGTCTTGAGCGAATAGAAACAAATCAATGTTCAAATTTATTATATTTTTAAATATATGTAAATCATGTATACGCCGGTAAAGCATAAATCTTGCGGCGAGTTGTCCTGGCGGAGAGTTGTCCTCACGGCGAGATGTCCTGGCGGCGAGTTGTCCTAGCGAGTTGTCTTCACGGCGAGTTGTCCTGGCGGCGAGTTGTCCTCACGGCGAGTTGTCCTGGCGGCGAGTTGTCCTAGCGAGTTGTCTTCATGGCGAGTTGTCCTAGCGGCGAGTTGTCCTCACAGCGAATTGTCCGCGGCGAGTTGTCGGGCGGCGAATTGTCTGACGGCGAGTTGTCGGGTGGCGAATTGTTCGGCGGCGAGTTGTCCTAGAGCCGACATAGGGATACATTGCAGACATATGTCTGACATAAGGATTCATAGCGGACATAGATCTGACATAAGGATACTTTGCAGGCATAGGTCTGACATAAGGATACATTGCAGACAAGGTCTGATATAGGGATACATTGCAGACATATGTCTGACATAGGGATGCATTGCGGACATAGGTCTGACATAGGGATGCATTGCAGACATATGTCTGACATAAGGATACATTGCAGACAAGGTCTAACATAGGGATACATTGCAGACATATGTCTGACAGAGGGATGCATTGCGGACATAGGTCTGACATAGGGATGCATTGCAGACATATGTCTGACATAAGGATACATTGCAGACATAGGTCTGACATAGGAATGCATTGCAGACATAGGTCTGACATAGGGATGCATGCACCATAGCTACGAATAAGGACTCTTACAGCAGGGGTGGGCACACGTTGTGTTTTTCAGTGCCAAAAGATGGAATCTCAGTGCCTTCACCATTTTCTTTTCGCTTTTAAAATTGCAGGGGATACTGAGTAATTATAATGAGGTGGTATTAAAAGGAATCAATAAATGATATTTAATACCTTTTTTTTTCATGTGAATATAATTTATAATAAAAATCATTATCTTGCTTAAGTAATAATAGGTAACTCGTAAAATTACAGGATAACTGACAATGGCTAACTATATTATTAAAATATAGACTTAAAAATGATTGCACAAATTCATATTCACATTGCTATAACTTATTGATTGTCCCTAGATAAACGTATGAAAGATATATAAATAACTGATTTAGATAATAAAAGACAGAGGTAAAAATTTCAAATACCGGCACTACTTTAACAATAAACAAAAAATACATTATTAACGGATAAAATTGACTATCAAAGTATCAAGGTCATTAAGAATATACTGTTCTTCAATTAGTTTACCATCCTCTTGTACATTATCCTTGTAATTTATAAAGCAGTCATGGCAAAAAATTCTACAATTTCTTTGGAAGAAAATAAAGCACCGTTTCCCTGGTGGGCACGAGTGCTGCTCTGAGTGCCAAAAGAGCACTGAGTACTAACTTTGCCCACCCCTGTCCTAGAGTCATGGCCGAGTACTCTTTGAATCGTTATTCCTCTATGATTTTTTTGTTAGAAACAAACCGATTCCACAAATCTATAGAATCTTTCTTAGATTTTATTTTTTGAAAAAATTGAAGAGGGAAATAATGAGTGAAAATCTTGAAAATTGAAAAAAATCTCTGAAGTGGGCAAAAAATGGAACAAATTGTTATATAATTTTACAGAAAAGTGTTTTCCAAACAAGTTACAACTCTCCGTTTGTCTCTATCTGTAAAACCTACGGAGAAATAATGAACTGAAGTCTGAAAATGAAACTTTCCAGTAGATGTATTTTTCAACAAAAAAATTGTTGCCATATGTTTGACAATGCATGTGTCAAAAAAGTAAATTTTTGATCGTGAAATTCACTTCTGTAATTGATTTTGTCCTAGATATTATGTGAATATAAATATTATCAGAATAATATAAATATTATCAGAATAATATAAATATTATCAGAATAATATAAATATTATCAGAATAATATAAATATTATCAGAATAATATAAATATTATCAGAATAATATAAATATTATCAGAATAATATAAATATTATCAGAATAATATAAATATTATCAGAATAATATAAATATTATCAGAAGAATATAAATATTATCAGAATAATATAAATATTATCAGAAGAATATAAATATTATCAGAAGAATATAAATATTATCAGAAGAATATAAATATTATCAGAAGAATATAAATATTATCAGAAGAATATAAATATTATCAGAAGAATATAAATATTATCAAAAGAATATAAATTATCAGAAGAATATAAATATTATCAGAAGAATATAAATATTATCAGAAGAATATAAATATTATCAGAAGAATATAAATATTATCAGAAGAATATATAGGATTTTAGAAACAAATATTATAGCTACATTATATTTAATGCAATTATATATAATGATTTTGGGTTTGGGCGGTCCCCTTAATTATTATTCTTATAAATTCTGTTCATACATTGGTCATCATTTTCACTCAGTTTCACCACATTGGTCATCATTTTCACTCAGTTTCACCACATTGGTCATCATTTTCACTCAGTTTCACCACATTGGTCATCATTTTCACTCAGTTTCACCACATTGGTCATCATTTTCTCTCAGTTTCACCACATTGGTCATCATTTCCACTTAGGTTCACCACATTGGTCATCATTTCCACTCAGGTTCACCTTATTGGTCATCATTCTAACTCAGTTTCACCACATTGGTCATCATTTCCACTCAGGTTCACCACATTGGTCATCATTTCCACTCAGGTTCACCACATTGGTCATCGTTTCCACTCAGGTTCACCTTATTGGTCATCATTCTAACTCAGGTTCACCACATTGGTCATCGTTTCCACACAGGTTCACCACATTGGTCATCGTTTCCACTCAGGTTCACCACATTGGTCATCATTTCCACTCAGGTTCACCACATTGGTCATCATTTCCACTCAGGTTCACCACATTGGTCATCATTCTAACTCAGTTTCACCACATTGGTCATCATTTCCACTCAGTTTCACCACATTGGTCATCATTTCCACTCAGGTTCACCACATTGGTCATCATTTCCACTCAGGTTCACCTTATTGGTCATCATTCTAACTCAGGTTCACCACATTGGTCATCGTTTCCACACAGGTTCACCACATTGGTCATCGTTTCCACTCAGGTTCACCACATTGGTCATCATTCTAACTCAGGTTCACCACATTGGTCATCGTTTCCACTCAGGTTCACCACATTGGTCATCGTTTCCACCAGGTTCACCACATTGGTCATCATTCTAACTCAGGTTCACCACATTGGTCATCGTTTCCACTCAGGTTCACCACATTGGTCATCGTTTCCACTCAGGTTCACCACATTGGTCATCGTTTCCATGAACAACTCGTTCAGAAGTGTGGTCATCATTCTCTCCATTCCTTCACGTTCTATACAATATAATGCAATCAATTGCCACAAACAACCCCTTTCACGCGAGTTTCTATTAATATATCGAATTGTTTTGAAGCTTTAGCGCGTCTATTAAATTATATTGCGACCTCATAACATCATAAATGACAACAATAATTGAATTTAATGCGAGAGCAGCTCAGTCATTCCTACCGCGTGCAACAATAAAAATAATCTGAGATTTGATCGATGCGTCATAATGTCCCAAATAGTGATGGTCATTGGTTCTATTTTGCGAAGTTAATAGATCTTAGATCTGGAGGTGAAAGAGTTTTTCAAGGATGATATTTAAGGATATTCTTAGGAATATTTTGATTGAATAACTAAATTATTCCTCAGATTTTTAAATGATATTACTTTATTTTACTCTTTAGGAATATTCTTTAGTTTATATTTGTTTGATGTTTTTGTATTCTGTTTATGGTCATACATTACAAAATACAAATAGTAATTCAATAATATTGTTGTATGTTTAACTTGAGGGAGGAATGGGGAACAGTCGGAGCATCAGCTTCTGTAGGAGGGAGTCAAAGAATGGGGAGCAGTGGGAGCACAAGTCTCTGTAGGAGGGAGAAAAAGATTTGGGAGCAGTGGGATCACCAATCTGTAGGAGGGAGTCAAAGAATGGGGAGCAGTGGGAGCACAAGTCTCTGTGGGAGGGAGAAAAAGAATGGGGAGCAGTGGGAGCACTAGTCTCTGTAGGAGAGAGAAAAAGAATGGGGAGCAGTGGAAGCACCAGTCTCTGTAGGAGGGAGAAAAAGAATGGGGAGCAGTGGGAGCACCAATCTCTGTAGGAGGGAGAAAATGAATGGGGAGCAGTGGGAGCATCAATCTGTAGGAGGGAGTCAAAGAATAGGGAGCAGTGGGAACACCAGTCTCTGTAGGAGGGAGTCAAATAAAGATTAGGGTTCTAGGAATTTTCCACCCCGGTATATTCCACCCCAGGTATATTCCACCCCGGTATATTCCACCCCGTTATATTCCACCCTAGGTATATTCCACCCCGGTATATTCCACCCTGGTATATTCCACCCCAGGTATATTCCACCCCAGGTATATTCCACCCCGGTAAATTGCACCCCAGTGACAATGATCATTAGTGTGACAATAAAAAGTCAAAGATTTTATTTTCAGATGGCCATTTGTTAAATACTTCGTACCGATGATGAAATAACCCAGACGATATCCTGAGACAATTTGAAAATATTTATAGGTAACTCAAGTTAATTTTTGAAACGTTATCCTAATTGACAAAAATACAAATATTCATAGTTTGGTCATTTATTTCGAAGTTTAAATGTTGAACAAGTTAACATTAATTCCTTGTGAAACTGCAGTATATGCTCTTAAAAGAGGTGTGGAGAGGTTCGACAGACAGAGACGACCCATTCAATTTCTTTGCTTTTTGCTTATAAGTTGTTGCTTTTTGGATTCTAGGACAAAAGCTTCCGAGGTCAAAAAAGGGCAATGATACCCCCAGTCATAAAACCATGTGTAATAGTCTCCCTCATCCCCATCAAAATCATGTAAGAGGTGTAGAAAAACGTTTTCGGTCAAAAACTATTTTACACCACTCTTACTCGATGTCAAAATACCGAATCTGAAATAAATATAAATAACAATAACAATAAGTACTATATGACATCATCTTACAGTTAATATCGCTGTTGCGTTGGCGATAATGAAGAAAATCAGCTTGTGATTGAAAATCAACATACCTCAACTGATAAAGATCGTTCATACAACCTTTCTTTCTGCTGTTTTATCACATGTGTAGTGAAAAATAAACAGGTTGTGAACCCAACAAAAGGTTTAATTTACTACAATGAAAATGAAAGTTACCTAGGGTGGAATTTACCGGGATGGAATATACCGGTCACCAAGATTAGGTATTGTTCAGTCACAATGTCTTCTTAACAGTTTCAGTATTTCTCAAATCTGTAACTCTTAACAATGATCGACATGCGTGAACCAAACAAAGGATTGGAAGATACAGATATAGAATTACCATGACAAGATTATTGGTCAGTGAATTGGTGACTGTGATTGAAATTTCGGTCGCGAAAATTTCGGTTTCGGAAATGTCCAAATGGAAAACTCGGTCTCGGAAAACTAAAATTCGGTCTCTTTATCTCATTTTAGAATGATTTTATTAAAAAACAATAATATAAAAGGTTGATATTATGAATATTAAAAAATGTAGCGTATTTTTATGTTTTGACATTTATTTAACATGAGATTTGAGTGGAAAATTCAGTCTCGGAACTTTCGGTCTGAAGTATAAATAAAACTTATCAGTTAATGTATCAGGGGGTTTGCCATCCCAACCCCCTATCAGGTCACTAAACTATCATGAAGACTGCAGTACAACAAACTAGCCAATACAGCAACAAACTATATAATGACCATTTATGTTGAGAGTCCATTTATAATTCAGAGACCGACATTTCCGAGATCGTATTTTCCTAGAACCGAAATTATTATATTTTAGACACATTATATTTAATTATCCTCATTTACCACATGCTGTCACTGCGTGTGGTACCTCGAACATGGAAAACAGGAATAGAGTGACTAGGGTACGGGATCTATAAGATGCTCTTATCATTTTTAAATTTTTGTGATATGAAAGGCCACTTTATATCACAATGTAAGAAACCAAATGTAAACAGCAAACTGAAACTATTGTATTAAATAGAAAATTCTTTTCAGAATTCACGATAATTTAAATGTTCCATATTATAACCTCATTTATAATGAAATTTAATGTCTGGAATAAAATATTTTAGATATTAGATATATATCTTATTTTTATTTATTTTAGGTAAAAATTAAGAATTTGTTAAGAAGAACCTTGAATTAAGAAGATCTTCTTACGAAGAACCTTGAATTGTAATTTTTATTCATTGCTAATTTCAAAAAGAATTTTCTTTGTTCTTTTCTCTTTTAAATAATTAAGAAAATTAATAAATTATTTTCCGTCGATTTAATTTCAAAAGCAGAACATTACTGAAATGAGACTAGAAAAAGATATCATTTCCATTCCTATGTTTTTGTATTATTTACAGATACTACGGATGTATATTGAACATTACAAAGTTATTTTTGCATAACACCTTCTCGATAAATTTATTATCATTACTATAAAAGAATGTAAAGCCAGAATATTTGAATCATATATTCTTACTCACATTAATCACCATTTAAACTAATTACTTCAATTTACAGAGCGTACAATAACTATTGTGCAATAGTCTACTACAATTCAAATATTGGAGAAATACAATTAAAACATAAATCACCATAGTAATATCACATGAAAGATAAAAACATTAATAACTTTCTATGGGATGGAGACTAGGGTAAGTTACGAATTATCGGGCGGTTTCACATCTTCGTTCATACATGAAATAACAAATCATTATTAATTAATTTTAATTAAATAGAATTGAAAATTGAATAGTAATGATTTTATTGTTTTTGTCATATGACCGAAGATGTGAAACAGACCGATAATTCGTAACTTACCCTAGGCCTAAGAGAGTAACAGTGAAATGCGGAGGATTTTTTACAACTGTACTGTATCTTTATACACTTTTTATATAATTATTATGTTAACGTGATAATATTTTTATTGAAATAGTGACAAATTTATAGAAATTTAACAGAGAAGTGAAATTTTACCACTTGTAAGTCTAGTAGACTCAGTCCGTATTATACCTGTTAAGAAAGGTAAATATCATATCATTATGTTTCTATCTATCTATAGTGTCATCCAAGTTAATTATTAGCATTATTGCGTACTGTTAGTGTGAGCATAATTCATTAAACCTTTCAAAACTAACAGTTGGAGTGACCTGACAGATGCCAGACACTCACATTGCTCGCAAAGTGGAGGTAGCATGAGTCAAGGAAGCAGACCGTGAGAAGCTCCTCATTGGTCCCCACTATCCGAGTACTGTGGCACTAATTAAGGAAAAAGTTATTTTATGTTTGATAAAATCAAAGGCTATTAGGAAATTAATGATGTACTGCACAATTGTCCTCCTTATTGTATGAAAGAGGAAAAAAGTACTTAAAATCAGAGTTGAGATGACATTTCCCTTCATTTCAAATAATACCACATGAGAGGGTATATTTCCCTCAAAATAACCGCTAGTGAGGGGAGCTGCGTAAAGATTCCCCGTAAACAATTAGAGTACAAATTGGTGAGTTATTTGATAGCAATGGCAGGACTGACATCAAAGGTTAAACCTCTGCTAATTGAATGAACACCAATGCATTTACCTCTCAAAAACCCAATGGTTTGCTCCACAATATTGACTTTAGAAGCCAATATAATTATTCACAACTTGCTCCAAAATCGAACAGGAAAATGAATTCAACATTAAATATATGTTTTGATGTTGTTTTTCCTTAGAAGCAAGTTACAATTTAATATTATTTATTTGTATGTTATAAAAGTTATATTTTATAAGAAAAGAAGAAAAAATTGAATAATCTAAAGATATTTTGGATCCTACTTCTATTTTATAGTTTTAATTTTCTAAGAATGTGTTAGTTAACTTATTGAATTATTTCCACTGTATCTTTTTCTCTCGTTTTAATTTCCAGATAAAGTCTAAGTTGAAAGCATCAATAATTCTAATTGTCATTTATTTTGTATGGCTGAGCAGTGGCGTGCCTGTGATATTTAGTGTGTCTGCTGATGGTGTACAGTGAGGAGGGGTGTGTCGCTGTCCTGTCCTGTGAAACTCCCCAACTTGTTGAGCGCATCAGCGCCCCGTTATTACTTTGCAAGTCATTAATAGTCACCAAGATGAATATCTCTCGAAAAAAGGTGAGTACTTTTCTCTAGTATGTGTACATTTGTTACATAATTAGTTATACTGCATTTATCAATAGTGGGTTATTGCAATATACATTAAAATACTATTTGAAAGAAATTAATAGAATGTCTGATCTAAATCCAAACTTTTAATTAATGTGACTACCTAACACCTCAACCATAACTTTATGGATTTAATGTATTTATCAACTCTTTCCATCAGAACTATTATACGAATTATTTCTGAAGGGGAAAATATATACTTTGAATATTTTCAATAGATAATGATAGCTTTATGATATATGATAATCCTATTATTACCTCTGAACATTACATCTGTATGTGTCTTGGTGAGATGGTACTCACATACTCAGAGACTTGGAAAAATTATAACTTTAAAAAAAATTATAACACAATTTTTTTATAAATTGTGTTATAATTTTTTCCGAAATTCAAACCGGTTTTTGAATTATTAACACTTGATTTATAATGGAATAGTTTGAAATTAATTCGACTTACTTTCAAAAAGAATGAGATGAAATTTTCTGGAAGTCCCCGGCACGGAAATAATTTTTTCTAAATTCGAAAGGGATTTTGAAATCTTTAAGTTAAATGGAACAGATGGGTGTTTAACTATATTTGGAAAATACATTCTAACTTACGGAATATATTATAAAAATAAATTCACTTAATCCACTCGGAAAATATATGCAATATGTTATTTTTTTGGAAATTCGAATTTTAATCGAGATGTGACGAGATAGAAAATTAAAAAATGTTTACAATTGTTATTATTGTTTGACGAAAATAAAATGTATGATAGAAAATGGAATCAATTATACATTGTTTAAGATTAAAAATGGTGCAAATATTAATAAATAGTCGAAATAAGTGAAAGATTTTGAATCAAATTTAATAAAACAATTACAAATTTTGCCATAATTTTATTTATTTTTAAATTCATTTAAATAAATGAAATACTTTATGTATACAATAAGTGCTTTATTTATTCTATTTCAATTACTGAACTAATAGTGTAACATATGCTTTACTTCATAATGTAATTATTTTAATATTGTACACTGATTGCAATTTAATTATTTATTTATCAGCTTTACGTCATTAGTTATGATGTACAGAGCAGCATTCACAGTTAATGGAGGAGGTTACGTGACAGAAAATAGCTCTTTATTGGTACCTAATAAATATGAAATGTAATGCAAAAATGATATGTGTATGACCACATACACTTGATGTCCTCAAATGTAAAAGCAACAAATATTTAAATGGTATTCACGAAAAATTACTGAAATATGTAGCTATAGGTACAATGGAGCTATGAACAGTTACCTTGATATTTCTTTTCGATAAATAGCTGTACAGTTACAGTGTAGCTTTATTTACGAAAGTAATCGACTTGATTATTTTGAAATATTCTACATTGGAATCATTCGCTGTCCGATTTGAATTTTTTTTTTCAACATTGCTATGAAAAAAATGCAGACCGCTAATAACCATTCTCTATGAAACAAACTGGTAGCAGAGTTCACTGATTTTAGATAATTTCCACTGATTTAAAATTACACCATGGGAAACTATACCAGCGGTGAATTCTCTCGGCGTTAAACTTCCCAAGTGGAAATACCTCCATTTATAAAAATAGTCAGTATTTATAATTGAAACTACTCAAATATCTTATCGTAGATTCTGTACAATGATGCTATAGAATGTTAGATGCTATGAGAGCTTGAAGAAGTAGAAATAGTTTATAGAAGTAGAAATAGTTTATAGAAGTAGAAATAGTTATTAGAAGTAGAAATAGTTAATAGAAGTAGAAATAGTTAATAGAAGTAGAAATAGTTAATAGAAGTGCAAATAATTATATATTTACTAAATCAAATATTATTTAAACAATCGAATATTTTAAAATTGTGACATTTATGTTATGTCATTAGGACGGTTCTAGGTATATTCCACCCCGGTATATTCCACCCCGGTATGTTCCACCCCGGTATATTCCACCCCGGTATGTTCCACCCCGGTATATTCCACCCCGGTATGTTCCACCCCGGTAAATTCCACCCCTGTGACAATGCTCATTTGGATGACAATAAAAACTCAAAGATTATATTTTTTATATGAGAATTTGTTAAAGAATTTGTACCGATGAATGTTACCAATACTGTTACTAGTGTCACTAATACTGTTACTAGTGTCACTAATACTGTTACTAGTGTTACTAATACTGTTACTAGTAAAAGCATTGTGACTGATAGAAAGATTTAGACTGACTGAAGGCTGTAAACTGTGTACATAAAAGTATTTCAATACTTGTTTTCATTATAGGAAATACAGCACACATAAAGCAGAAAATTGGAATTGAAACATTAGAAACATCCTTATTGAATAAATAGTGTTCTTTTAGATCATAGCTGACAGTATATATACTGTACAATATGTGAAATCAAGTCCATACATAAGTATTTAGAGAATACTTTTACCTGTGAATTATAAAAGTAGAAATATTATTACAACGTGTTTGTGAAACGTGTGATATTTTTATTTTAGTTCTTACTTGTCAGAAACTGCTTCAGTAGCTATTGGAGTTTGAAGTTTTATTTGAAATAAGAAAACAATTTATGTTTGTTTTGATAAACTTTATTTGGTTTCCTTAGAAATTGCTTACTACTGCAAATATCACTCCTAATTCGTGGACATTCTAAATTCGTGAACATTTTCCGTTCGTCGAAATTCTTTATTCGCGGACATTTTTAAGTCCTGTACATTCTTAATTCGTGTTTATTATTAGTTTGTGGACATTTTTAGTTCGTATTCATTCTCATTTCATGGAAGTTCTTAATTCATGGACAAACTCAAATTGAATAATCTGATTTCCACCTCCACAGTTTAGGACAGTACACTTTACTTCATACTGTACTCTCGTGGTTACTTCTATTCACTCAGCTATTCAAAATAGGTGAATGATGTTCAATAGCGTGAGGGACAATAGCGTGAGGGACAATAGCGTGAGGTACAATAGTGTGAGGTACAATAGTGTGAGGTACAATAGTGCGAGGCACAATAGCGTGAGGTACAATAGCATGAGGTACAATAGCGTGAGGTACAATAGCGTGAGGTACAATAGTGTGAGGTACAATAGCGTGAGGTACAATAGCGTGAGGTACAATAGTGTGAGGTACAATAGCGTGAGGTACAATAGTGTGAGGTACAATAGTGTGAGGCACAATAGCGTGAGGTACAATAGCATGAGGTACAATAGCGTGAGGTACAACAGCGTGAGGTACAACAGCGTGAGGTACAATAGCGTGAGGTACAATAGCGTGAGGCAGAGGCACAATAGCGTGAGGTAAAACATTTTTCTTGCTGCCTTCAAAAGTGATGAATCGGCTATATAATAATTTTTACTTTATTTTGGGAGAAATATTAAATAAATATTACCCAAATAATGTAATGTTTTTAAAAAGAGTATAAGTGAATATTAATGCCGACATTTTCCTCATTCTGATAACTTTTTCTTTTCGTTAGATGTATTTTTAAATTAGATGTATACATGCAAATTAGATGTGTATAATTAAAGAGTAGAGCCCAGACTTTTATGATCTACAAAAAAAAAAACATTTTAGGACTTAAAAAATGACATTTTAGGAATTATACTTACACCATTAAATTTCACGACTGATAAATTAGGTATTTTCGACGATTAAATGGCATTTTAGTACATAAAATCGACAGTTTCGTTCGTGTAAGTAAACATGCTGAAGTGTAAATAAGTAAAGAATTATACCTGATTTGTTATAAATTTTAATGAATCTATAATTCATTTATAGCATTGCATTTTAGCTTCAGAACGAATAAAATAGAGAGGATGTATCTTATCATTATTAAAATTGATTTGGTTTATAAATTTTTAATTACAAGGAAACATATCAACATTTCGACTCTTTATAGTCATCTTCAGGATCTGAAACATAAAATATTTTACTTTTTGCTTCTATACATTAAAAAATTACAATCAACTAAATGCTTTTCCTAATAAAATATAACTAAACTATATTGAGATGAAATTAATTTGTACATACATACATACGTACATGATGAGATTAAAACAAGAAATGAAAGTTTGAAGTGCACGTATTTAATATCAGTGTAGGTATGTTCCAAGTGAAATGACTAAAAGTTTCAAATATAAGTCCTATAGCCTAGAAAGGAGCCTAAGAAAGAATGAACATAAAAAATATAATGTATTTTCTATGCATTAAAAAGATGAAATCACCTATTAAAAGACAACAACATAAAATGTATGGCGTAGAAAAAAAGGGGATAATAAATGTTTTATCTTTTGATTATTGAATGTGAAAAGGCAGTTTGCATAGAATTTAAATTGGGTTTTAATTTATGAATATATAATGATTCTAAAATGCGTTTTTTATTGATTTATTGCATTGGTTTATAATGGTAAACTGGTCCAGTGAGATGGGAGAGCCACATGTTTCTGCGTGGTCTCTTATTTGTGATGCTGATGGGTTGCTGAATCTATTGCCTGTGCGATGACTGCGTCCAGCATGCTCGGAGCCCCGTACAATTAGTGATCCCGTGGTGGATCCCACGTATTCAGATGAACAGCGTTCACAACAGAATTTGTAGATGACGGAGCTAGGAACAGCTTTTGGTAAAAAAAATGTATTTTAAAATTATATATTAAAATGATATTGAAGTTGCAGTTATTGAAATATTGATTTAGAGTGAAAAATTCTAGGGCTTAAGTATTGCCCAACTATTTTTTAAAACTTCATTTTTATAGAAGATACATGGACGATACATTTTTATTTTCTGACAATCAAATTCAAGCTACTCAATTTGTTAATTATTTCATAATTATTTCAAAATTCATTATTTTGTCTACCAAAAGCTGTTCGTAGCTCCGTCATCTACAAATTCTGTTGTGAACGCTCTTAAGAATTTTCAAGTACATAGTCAAGTTTGAGGACGATGAAGATATAATGTGGTACATTTTCTCTATAATCTCAAATGAAAACTAATTATCAAAGGAGTAACTAATACAAAAGGTTTAAGGAGTTGTTAACAGAAGTAATCTTTATCTTGATACTGTTTTATTGTTGGTCAAAGAATATAACTATTGATTCAAAAAACAATGAAACATGTAGTAAGCAAGGCATAATATGGTCCATAATTGAGGACTTCTGCTGTACCTAAATTATTCGAATTTATATTTTCTATTCGATGTTTCAGTATTTGTAACTTTTTATATTCGTAGAAGTAAATTTGATCGGATCACTGGTTATAGGGAAGCGTTACTGATATTTGTTAAATTGGATAATTATTTCCTACATAGTAATAATGTAGAAAAATGAATGTGACCACAATTATATAATTAATATTCGTGGTAAGAACATTCAAGGATCAATAGAGATTGTATGAATATCCAAATACTTATAAAAACTCTTAGCACACAATTAACATTTTTCTCGAGGTAGTAATCATACAGTACAAAGACAATAATATTGCGTCACTCGTGTGAAATAAGCTTTGTCCACAAGCGTTATCAAATGTAATTAGGGTTGTTTGACCATTAAGACAGCGTGACAACAATTGTTTAGTGTTTAGAGTTTATACTTCAAATTATTGCCTGGGAAAAGTCCGGCGGGGAAAGGTCTGGCAGGGAAAATCCGGCGGGAAATAGTCCGACAGGGAATAGTCCGGCAGGGAATAGTCCGACGGAGAAAAGTCCGGTGGAGAATAGTCCGTTTCCCAGCATCACAAATAAGAGACCACGCAGAAACATGTGGCTCTCCCATCCCACTGGACCAGTTTACCATTATAAACCAATGCAATAAATCAATAAAAAACGTATTTTAGAATCATTATATATTCATAAATTAAAATCCAATTTAAATTCCATGCAAACTGCCTTTCCACATTCAATAATCAAAAGATAAAACATTTATTATCCCCTTTTTTTTCTACGCCATACATTTTATGTTGTTGTTTTTTAATAGGTGATTTCATCTTTTTAATGCATAGAAAATACATTATATTTTTTATGTTCATTCTTTCTTAGGCTCCTTTCTAGGCTATAGGACTTATATTTTAAACTTTTAGTCATTTCACTTGGAACATACCTACACTGATATTAAATACGTGCACTTCAAACTTTCATTTCTTGTTTTAATCTCATCATGTATGTATGTACACATTAATTTCATCTCCATATAGTTTAGTTATATTTTTTTAGGAAAAGTATTTAGTTGATTGTAATTTTTTAATGTATAGAAGCAAAAAGTAAAATATTTTATGTTTCAGATCCTGAAGATGACCATAAATAGTCGAAATGTTGTTATGTTTCCTTGTAAATAAATATTTATAAACCAAATCAATTTTAATAATGATAAGATACATCCTCTCTATTTTATTCTTTAATGAATCTAGTACATTTATCCTAGGAGTATTTGAAAATATATTGAAATTCATGGAAAGAATCTAATTTTAATTAAATTGGAAATTTGTGATTAGTTCAAATAAGATTAATGTACAAGGATCAAATTTAAACAGGTTTCCCAATTTCGGACATATGTAGGACCCTCTGGAGCTCATTAAAAGTACTGTTGAGGCTCTAAAACAGCGTAACAGTTGTTATCACAAGACATGTCTAACTAACAACCTTGCAGCCATGGGTTTGAGTGAGCAGTTACAATGTCGTGTTTGTTTTCTGATCGATTATACTTCGTTATTGAATCCAACTTTTTATAACATTCTATATTCATTAAAATATGATTTAGACCGATTTTGATTGAATTATAACGCTCTATAAATTTGCCAATCTAATCCGCACACTTTGTAGTTACAAATTATCTAAAAAATAGAAATGTATAGAATTTAGTAGCATTTAAGACTTATAACATTTAGTACTTATGACATTTAGTGCCTATGACATTTAGTACTTATGACATTTAGTGCCTATGACATTTAGTGCCTATGACATTTAGTGCCTATGACATTTAGTGCCTATGACATTTAGTGCCTATGACATTTAGTGCCTATGACATTTAGTGCCTATGACATTTAGTACCTATGACATTCAGGGTTTAATTGTAATCAGGATTTCGATCATGGCTCTACCAATTAGTATCGAAATATGTTCGAGAGTATATTAGAACAATAGAATATCTATAATAGTCTATTTAATCAAGTTCATTCCTAGAAGTAAAGTTTTCACCAAGACAAACCTCATTCTCTATGTCACTCTCAGATTCTCTGCTTTCTTCTATTCATTAAAGTGGTTTTTACTTCACTCATTGCAGTTGAAATCAAACAATTCAACAATAGGAGTGAGGTGATCCAATTAATTATCATAGGCATTTTGTGGAAAAAAGCAATTGTTTAACTGATATGTCGTAACCCAGTCACAAATACCAGTGTGGACTCATTGAATATTTTTGTGTACCATGTCAGTGACTGCCTCTATAAATATTTACAAAATGTCCGTGCTGCCGCTAAGCCACTTATGTGTATCGTGTGCAGACTCCAAAAATAACCTACATTTCATCGCGGGAGACGTATCCTATATTTAAAGTTCTATGACATCTTCTAAAGAGGTACCATAGAAAGAACCTTCGAAGATTTTTCGAAGATTGGATGCCAGATCAGCACAGTAATACTTTAAGGTCATACCCGTACATCGCAGTGATGTTTCTCCTCTTCTTTGTAACAAACTGTGACTGAAGTCGTTACTAGAGTCTCCTGCTTTACTGGACAGAATTACAACAGTAATAACTCTTAAAATGCTCTACTATTCTCTTTAAGTTTCACTGCCGATAGTTTAGATGAGGTAATAGTGTTCTTATGATATTAATGCATTTATATTCTAATAATATATTTACTTTTCATTTCAGAATATAAAATATGATTTAAATTTAATACAAGAATATATATATATGTCTCTGGCATATTATAAGATATTTTATAGTTAATTATTCAATTTTTCATTTGATACTTTCGCACAATTTTTTCAAAATAGGAAATTTTAAGAGAAGCATATAAAGTTGCAATTTTCTTGTTTTTTCATTTCTAGTTATAATACTTTTGTTTTCTAAGTTCTGAATGCCTTGTTAATATCCCACAAATGTAAACATTTTTTGAAATAAACTAATAAAAATATGAATGGCAATTAATATCACTTGAATTAAGTAAATAATGATGGATTTATTCCATTGAATGTGAATTATCTTTATATCTTATGCCTTCATTTAATAGAAGATCTTTGAAGCAGTTCCTTCACACAAGTTCTGTTATATTAACTATTGAAAAAACAGTAAATATTGGGAGAATTCTCTTAGTCGGTCCACTCTTCTGGAGTTAATTTTCAAATTAATTTACCTCGAGCAATCCATCACTTTTGACACTTATTAACAATGGAAATATAACGGAGAGAAAGACCACTTCCCCATACTATAATACCTAGGGATGACTATTATTGCTAGCAATGCCTAATATATATATATATATATATATATATATTGTAACTAAAATGCCTAGAGATGACTAATATTATTTACAATGCATAACTAAATCATTAAATAAAATCAGTCTAAGCTTTATATTATTTATATATATATATATATATATATATTGATGGCCAAATAGAGTAAAGAAACTACCTAACACTTGTGAGTAGAGGGTCTATCGTAGATAAAGTAGAGGGTCTATCGTAGATAAAGTAGAGGGTCTATCGTAGATAAAGTAGAGGGTCTATCGTAGATAAAGTAGAGGGTCTATCGTAGATAAAGTAGAGGGTTTATCGTAGATAAAGTAGAGGGTCTATCGTAGATAAAGTAGAGGGTCTATCGTAGATAAAGTAGAGGGTCTATCGTAGATAAATTTGAGGGTCTGTCGTAGATAAAGTAGAGGGTGTATCGTAGATAAAGTAGAAGGTCTATCGTAGATAAAGTAAAGGGTCTATCGTAGATAAAGTAGAGGGTCTATCGTAGATAAAGTAGAGGGTCTATCGTAGATAAAGTAGAGGGTCTATCGTAGATAAAGTAGAGGGTCTATCGTAGATAAAGTAGAGGGTCTATCGTAGATAAAGTAGAGGGTCTATCGTAGATAAAGTAGAGGGTCTATCGTAGATAAAGTAGAGGGTCTATCGTAGATAAAGTAGAGGGTCTATCGTAGATAAAGTAAGCCTAATTAACAGTGTGTAAAGGTACTAAATGGTAGAGAGAACCTTTAATAAAATATCGACATGTTAGATAGTATCTTGACTTATTTAGGTTTAACACTGGTGTAAATACTAGTCACCCCACCCCAAGTTAATTAGTTTGAATGTTAGCGAGGCTGCATTAGCCTCTCATAAAATATTTCTCTTTGAACTTAGACTGACTGCTTCTGATTTTCGAATAATTATTCCATTAAAATATTTGCTGCTCCAATTGAGGCTGATATTGCAGAGCTTTGATAGACATACTTTTACCATTAAGTAATTTATAATCAAATTAAAGAGTTATAATAAGCACTGTATATTAAGGACTATATATGTTAAATATGAGTAATTACCAATCAATTTATATGCTATACAGTCTATACTGCTCTGTTACTGTGGTATGAATATTGTCTTACCGTTGAAATTATGATTTATGTTTCACGAATTTCATGTACTTAAATATTTGAATATTTATCTCTAATGTAAACAAATATAAAATTGCATTATTTAGAAACAATTAAATATCATAGATTATTAATTCGTTAGTTTAGCCAATGTTGATTTGGTAATTTGGTGTGGTCAATCACTCCTCTATGGGATTGGTGTGGTCAATCACTCCTCTATGGGATTGGTGTGGTCAATCACTCCTCTAAGTATATGGGATTGGTGTGGTCAATCTCTCCTCTATGGGATTGGTGTGGTCAATCTCTCCTCTAAGTATATGGGATTGGTGTGGTCAATCTCTCCTCTATGGGATTGGTTTGGTCAATCACTCCTCTAAGGGATTGGTGTGGTCAATCTCTCCTCTAAGGGATTGGTGTGGTCAATCACTCCTCTAAGGGATTGGTGTGGTCAATCACTCCTCTAAGGGATTGGTTTGGTCAATCACTCCTCTATGGATATGGTTAACTCGGTCAATCAATCTTCAAACTAGCAAACATTTTCCGAAGTGTTGGAAAGTTTCTAATAATTTTTCAGTCAATGGAGCACTGCATTTAAGGTAGAGAAAAGCAAAGCAGGGACACCCTCTGAAGCTTAGGTCTTTCTTATTGAAATAGAGGCCAGTCCCTTTATATCATGTACCATTATAAGGAAACACTTGAACATTCCACTTTGTTATATACATATATAGTAAATTATTATCAGTAAAAATGAAATTGAAATACACATTATACTTTACTCTATTTATTTCCATCGTGCTTAGGGTAAAGAAAATATAAAACTGAAATGGATAAGCTTATATGATAGATTGCATTAATTTTTTTTCCAGTGGCTTCCTTTAACTTCCTCCAGGCGTTTGCATTTACATTCAGTGACGTGAAACAAGCTAGTAGTTGAACATAGCAAAAATGTTCAATTTTCAGCATTTTGGTAATATAAGGTAGACACATAAGTTCTGCAACACAATTTTTTTCATTGTTAATAAAAATAATTTTTTGTGAAATAATGTAAACTAATTCCTTCCAATTTTCAGAATTAATTGTGTTCAATATAATAAATAACTTGCAATAGGTGTCATCTCTTACTTTTAAGAAGGTATTGGTCCTTGTAATGGAAAGTCAAAAGTGTGCTGTAGATGTAGAGCTTGCATCTCATTAATACGATGAGCTTCTGCGTGTGGTAAGTATTGGAGAAGAATGTGTGCAGATAGTCTCATGTAACTGTATAACAAAAACTATTCTATTCAGCTAAAACTGAATGGATGAGTTGCGTGCAGCGGTTGAAGCAACTTAAACAAATTGGAGGCCGTGGTTCGAGTAAAAGAAGGGTACATTGAATAATTTCCTAACATTTGTCTCAGTGTACTCTATAATATATCTAAGCCTTTATTATTCATGCTTTTTTACATTCTAAATGTTTTCTTCTATATATCATGTTTGTCTCTGAACAATTATGTTACCCTGTAAGTAAAGTATAAATAGAAAATAATTATTTTACATTATATACAGTGTTCCGAAAAAATGTACCCTATTTTTTAATATGTATATCTCCATTTAAAATTGAATTTTTTTTTCATACTACCTATAGGAAATTTCGTTTTTCGTAAGAACAAAATTTTTTGTGAATATTTACTGAATTATGAGTGCATAGTAAGAAGTTGAATGGAAAGGGGTAAATTATTCTTGTACCAAGATTTATTGAAATAACATTTTTCATTTTGTATCTTCATCCCAGTTTTCCAAACAACATAATCCAATTGGGAAAATATAACCACAAAAAATCTTTAATATACATGAAAAGAAGATCAACTTTTAGAATCCGAATCCTTTAACATGACCACCGTTCCTCCAAGACAAGTCTTAATTAACACGATTCATAGAACCGCCAATTGCTCTTTGCATCATTTCTCGATCGTTCTTCAATGTATCAAATGCGTCCTCCTGCCTTTCTCCTATTATTTCCAATGTCGGAGGTGGTGTTTTAAATAAGAGACTCTGATCAAATCCAAGAGCTAGCAGCCGCTGTCCAAATACTTCCGTAATTTGTCCTTAACTGTGATAGTGTGATGTGTCGGTGAGCTGGTGATTCGCCTTGCTGAAACCCAAATGCCTAAATTCATTGCAGTTTTAAGCCAGCTCCAAGTATGAAAATATCAACGCATTTAACATAAATGAATAAAGCTCAGTCTAATTTAAATCGTAAAAGAAGGACAGATACGTACGTGAATTTCTCATCACCGCAAAGACTCGCAAACACAGAAAGCTTCTCTCTGCGTATGCTGTTTTCAAAAACATTTTCTTTGAGTGGATTAATAAACCACATTCTTTTATTTTGAATATTAACGTGAAAATCAGTGACTACTAATCATTCGATGAACCTATGTTATTGAACGGTAATTCAAATGCAAAACTCTCTTCGCTTTGCAAAGTCAGGGAGCATTAACTGCGTGACTATTTCTTTATGTTTGTATGAAATATTATTATTGTATCATCAAATTTCAGACAATTTGGTTGAATACTTTTTGAGTTATGAGTTACAAATGGCCTTGACCTTGATCTTTGACCTTTGACCCGATCGCTCCCAAAATCTAACAAAATGGTTGCTGTATATTGACCAATCGTCCCACTAAGTTTCATGCAATATGGTTCAATACTATTTGAGTTATAGAAGATCATGACTTGACCTTTGACCGGGTCACTCCCAAAATTCTACCAGCAGGTCACTGGACATGGACCAATCGTTTCACCAAATTTCAGGCAATTTAGTTCAACACTTTTTCAGTTAAGCGAATAACAAGATGATAAATAAATAAATACATATACAAGTTACAACGGCTTACCTCATTCTGCGAAGGTAATAACAATTAAAGGTTGATTAGTATTTTCTGTTCTTTTTCTGTGTTATTGTTTAAATTGTGTTGGTCAAAGAATAATTTACCCCTGTTCATTCAACTTATTACTCTGCACTCATAATTCTGTATATATTCACAAATTTATTTGTTCCTATGAAAAACGAAATTTCCTATAGTATGAAATAAATAGATTTAGAATATCTTAAATTTTAAATGGAGATATACTTAATAGAAAAATGGGGTACATTTTTGCGGAACCCCCGGTATATAGATTGAAATCATAAAAACATAACATTTATTAGATATGAACGATTTGGTGACCGGTGTATTCCACCCCGGTAAATTCCACACCGGTGTATTCCACCCCGGTATATTCCACCCCGGTATATTCCACCCCGGTATATTCCACCCCGGTATATTCTACCCCGGTATATTCCACCCTAGGTATATTCCACCCCGGTAAGTTCCACCCCACTTTACGGGTTTGGTTTGTTAGTTATTAATATTAATCATTTATTGATATTTTATATAATACTAGATAACTTTATTTTCATAGTAGCACATTAAACCTTTTGTTGGTCAATCACAAGCTGTTCATTTTTCACTACACAAGTGATAGAACAGAAGAAAGAAAGGTTGTGTGAACGCTCTTCATCAGTTGAAGTATTTTGATTTTCAATCACAAGCTGATTTTTTTCACTATATCCAACGCAACAGTAATATTTACTGAAAGATTATACTGAAAGATTATGTTATATAGTACTTCTTGTTATTTTTATTTCATTTTAAATGTGGTATTTTCACTTCGAGTAAAAGTGGTGTAAAATGGTTCTTGAGAGAAGGATTTTTTTTTTACATCGGGGGTATTTTATATATATATTTTGACAATGAGCTTTTGATGGGGATGAGGAGGATTATTGAATATTGTTTTGCCTTTTTTTATTTACTTATAGAGATTTTGACCACGGGAGTTTTTGTATGGAGGCAACCCCCTCCATACCTCTCTCAACCATTGTTGTAAAAGCATATACTGCAGTTTCATGTTAAAAACATATATATTAACATATATAAGGAACATATAAACTTTGAAATGAACTACCATATTATGAATATTTTATTTTTGCCTTTAGGATAAAATTTCGTAAATTGACTTGAGCTAACTCTAAATATGGTCCAAATGTTTCAGGATATCGTCTGAGTTATTTCTTCATCGGTACGAAATATTTAACAAATGGCTATCTAAAAATAATATCTTTGACTATTAATTGTAACCTTGATGATCATTGTCAGAGAGGTGGAATATACTGGGGTGGAATATACCTATTGTGGAATATACCGGGGTGGGAAAAAAACAGGGTGGAATTTACCGGGATAGAATATACATAGAACCATACGATTTATTCAACATTTCACGAAATAGTTGTATTTGGACAATTTTAATTTTCACTGAATTTGCAATTTTTTTCATTTTTAGAACACCTAATGGCTTTAAATCATTCTACAAATAAATAAATAACATATTTGGAGGATAAAGTTAAATTTTTAGTGAGACTTCTGGTCATTCTTATGCAAGATTTTGGCCAACAAAGATCATGAGAGCTAAAGATCTGAAGCAATACCCCAGATGTTGCTGTTAGTACCGTATGGTAAATTGTGAATAAGTGGAAGGAGTCAGGGATCACAACGAAAATACCAAATTTCTTGGAAGGAGGCAGGTGAAATTTCTTGCGACCACTACAAAATGACTGCTTGTCACCTCTGAGAGGACGTATACATTAAACTTTAACAAAATAGACACCAGCGTCTGTAAAAGGACCCATCAGTACCGAACTGAAAGGAGAAAATATATTCTAAAAATAATAGCATTTTGACTATACTTAATACCTATACAATGTTGGTATCCAATTTTAATGCATTTAATATCGAATTATTTTAACATATTAAATACATTTTTACCTAATATTACAGTAACACATTTTGACCTATAGCTTTGAAAATGTAAATTCATTTTAAAAATAATAAATTTCAAAAGAATGAAAATCTATGAGTGTATATGCTAGAAAAAACACTAATATTATCTTAAAAGCCTTGTAACATTTCTAACAAAGTAGGGACCGATATTTTCCGTTTTCCCGTTTCCCAAAGAGGGGGGGGGGTTCTAGTGCTCGTAGCCCCCAAAATATTAGGGACTTAAAGATTTTGTTTCAGATAATTTTCAGCAAATTTGATGGGTTGTTCCCTTTTAATGAGGATGCAAATTTTCTTTGATGATGAAATATGGTCAGATGAGTCCAAAATAAAGTAGTCGATGTAACGCGTCTTTGTTTGTGCATCAGACATGATGAACAGGGCAATAGAACTTTTCCACGCTGGACTATTCCCCGCCGGACTTTTCCCCGCCAGGACTATTAACCACTGGACATTTCCCCGCCTGGACTATTCCCAGTCGGACTTTTCCTCGCCGAATAAAATAATAGTATTTTGGGCTATTAAATTAAAATTTTGATAAAACAAACCATTTATCAATATAAGACACATTATATTAACAGACTTACACAGTAATACAGTCCTATTTTTAGCTTTGAATTTCCGTATGTGTCCATTTTGGTCGTTTTTATTTTAAGACTGTACCTTCGTACATTTTATTCCAGCTTTATACATATCGTGGATTTATTATTTTCTTTGCCAGCTATCATAGAAAGTGGTGATCTATTTACTTCTCGTCCAAATATAAACTTTACCAGAACACTAATAAATTTAATTGTAATTTATTAATTTAACAATTAATATATTACAGAATTATTATTAATAACCCTACTATATATTTTTTATCACACTTCATATTGGCCTCTTTATATAGTGTCTTTTTTTCTATTATGCTTATTTAATATTTATACCTTAAAGAACTTACAATGGATTAACCATTATTATGAAAATACATAAGTTAGAGCGTAGAAATCCTTAAATCAAGACTTTTCAAGTAGTTAGATTTGAGGATGATTTAGATATAAAGTCGTACATTTTCTATAAAAATCTCCAATAAAAACTAATTATCAAAAGAGTAATAATTTACAAAACGGGTTCGGTTCAAGGAGTTGTTAATTTCCATGTAACAATGTTCAAAAATATTCCAAAACAAATGGTTTGTTGTGACGACAGATTTTGATTTACAATTTCACGGTTATAGATTCATTGGTCAAAATGATTTTTTTTACAGAACTAATTAAAAATCTAAATATTAAATTGTCTTGCAGAGTTTAAATTAAAAATAAAATAGGCGAGGAAAAGTCCGGCGGGTAGAGACCGGCGGGGAAAAGTTCAGGCGGGGAAAAGTCCGGCGGGGAATATTCCATTTCCCGTTGAACAGCATCCCTACAGTGAGGGATGGTGGGTCACCGTGGAGGAAGCATTCTGGTCTGGGGCTGTTTTTCCACAAGGGGGGGGGGGAGGTGTAGGAACGATGTAAGAAAATTACGTAAGAATTAATGGAGCCAAAAAGAGGGAAGATTTTGGACAAAGATCCTGGTCAAAATTACAAGAAGTTAGACACTAGTAATTAGTGCCAAAGGAGCCCAATTAAATAATAACCATTCTTTTTGCATCTGTACAAATACTTTCTTCACTTCCTATTTCAAAATATGTTGAATAAATCGTATAAATTATATCAATAAATGTCAAGTGTCTCTTCTATTTATATAATGAAAGAGTATTATTTTATAATTTTATCTGTTATGTATCTTCTCAGAATGGTGAGAAATAAACATTTCTATTTTGCCCAATTTCTTGTTTTACGTAACTCTTCCTATATTTTATTGTAATTAAAATCTTTTATTCCACCTCTTAATAGTCTTTTCATTGTTATTCTCAGTTTATTTATCAGCATTTCTTGCTTTGGTTTCCTGTGCATCTTTACATCTTTCTTAAGAAAAGTTTATTGTCTCTAGCAGAATAAAAATACGAAATAAGACATGAAGAAGCGACAGAATTGAAAGCTTTTCTGTTCTAGATAAAGTGAATCGAAGTTAAATCTAAGTTATTATAAGTTATTTTTGACTGGGAAGTGGCCATTGTACCACTTAATTTGTTGCGATCAGATGAGAGAATATTTGCCACCTCAAGATAAGGACAGGGGCAATTCGTCTCTGATTTTATCGGATAAATGATGCCATCACAGACTGACAACACCAACTGTCTAGACTGTAGTGACTTATAAATAGATCTCAGGGAGATCTTAGTGGGTATCTTAGGGGGTATAGATCTTAGAGGGTATAGATCTTAGGGGGTATAAATCTTAGGGGGTATAGATCTAAGGGGTATAGATCTTAGGGGGTATAAATCTTAGGGGGTATAAATCTTTGGGAGGTATAGATTTTATAAAGGTGTTGATCTTAGAAAGGTGTAGATCTTAGAAAGGTGTAGACCTTAGAAAGGTGTAGATATTAGAAAGGTGTAGATCTTAGAAAGGTGTAGATCTTAGAAAGGTGTAGACCTTAGAAAGGTGTAGATCTTAGAAAGGTGTAGATCTTAGAAAGGTGTAGATCTTAGAAAGGTGTAGATCTTAGAAAGGAGTAGATCTTAGAAAGGTGTAGATCTTAGAAAAGTGTAGACCTTAGAAAGGTGTAGATCTTAGAAAGGTGTAGATCTTAGAAAGGTGTAGATCTTAGAAAGGTGTAGATCTTAGGAAGGAGTAGATCTTAGAAAGGTGTAGATCTTAGAAAAGTGTAGACCTTAGAAAGGTGTTGATCTTAGAAAGGTGTAGATCTTAGAAAGGAGTAGATCTTAGAAAGGTGTAGATCTTAGAAAGGTGTAGATCTTAGAAAGGTGTAGATCTTAGAAAGATGTAGATCTTAGAAAGATGTAGATCTTAGAAAGGTGTTGATCTTAGAAAGGTGTAGATCTTAGAAAGGAGTAGATCTTAGAGAGGTGTAGATCTTAGAAAAGTGTAGACCTTAGAAAGGTGTAGATCTTAGAAAAGTGTAGACCTTAGAAAGGTGTAGATCTTAGAAAGGTGTAGATCTTAGAAAGGTGTAGATCTTAGAAAGGTGTAGATCTTAGAAAGGTGTAGATCTTAGAAAGGTGTAGACCTTAGAAAGGTGTAGATCTTAGAAAAGTGTAGACCTTAGAAAGGTGTAGATCTTAGAAAGGTGTAGATCTTAGAAAGGTGTAGATCTTAGAAAGGAGTAGATCTTAGAAAGGTGTAGATCTTAGAAAGGTGTTGATCTTAGAAAGGTGTAGATCTTAGAAAGGAGTAGATCTTAGAAAGGTGTAGATCTTAGAAAAGTGTAGACCTTAGAAAGGTGTAGATCTTAGAAAGGTGTATATCTTAGAAAGATGTAGATCTTAGAAAAGTGTAGACCTTAGAAAGGTGTAGATCTTAGAAAAGTGTAGACCTTAGAAAGGTGTAGATCTTAGAAAGGTGTAGATCTTAGAAAGGTGTAGATCTTAGAAAGGTGTAGATCTTAGAAAGGTGTAGATCTTAGAAAGGTGTAGATCTTAGAAAGGTGTAGACCTTAGAAAGGTGTAGATCTTAGAAAGGTGTAGATCTTAGAAAGGTGTAGATCTTAGAAAGGTGTAGATCTTAGAAAGGTGTAGACCTTAGAAAGGTGTAGATCTTAGAAAGGTGTAGATCTTAGAAAGGTGTAGATCTTAGAAAGGTGTAGATCTCAGAAAGGTGTAGATCTTAGAAAGGTGTAGATCTTAGAAAGGTGTAGATCTTAGAAAGGTGTAGATCTTAGAAAGGTGTAGATCTTAGAAAGGTGTAGATCTTAGAAAGGTGTAGATCTTAGAAAGGTGTAGATCTTAGAAAGGTGTAGACCTTAGAAAGGTGTAGATCTTAGAAAGGTGTAGATCTTAGAAAGGTGTAGATCTTAGAAAGGTGTAGATCTTAGAAAGGTGTAGATCTTAGAAAGGTGTAGATCTTAGAAAGGTGTAGATCTTAGAAAGGTGTAGATCTTAGAAAGGTGTAGATCTTAGAAAGGTGTAGACCTTAGAAAGGTGTAGATCTTAGAAAGGTGTAGATCTAAGAAAGGTTTCTCCAACAGATAATACATCAAGAAAGTGTGTGTTAAAAATATTTAATGACATATAATTTCATTTGTATTTGAAAGGACGAAATAAATAAGCAATTATAATTATTTGTATAACATTTATATTGTATTTTTATTATCATATTTGCAACTCTCTTTTATTATTAAATCCATTTAATTCCAATTGAATAACATAAAATTAACACTCTGATACTCTAGAAAAGATGTCTCTATTTAATATTAAGTATGTATAATATATTGCAAATAAATTTCCGCCCTTTTGTGAAGGTAATTCAGCCCAATTATCAAATGTACTAAATCAATAAAAAAAATTCTTTGAAGAGATAAGTTTAATCTTTTTCACTCGTTTTACTTTGATTATTTTGTTTTGCTAATTTTCACAAAACCTTTTATCCTGAACATAATTAGTGAATGTGAACCGTTACTATTCTTAACTATCCGATAATATTCAAATAAAGAGCTCCCTAATAAACTAATGATATAATACAGTAATTGTTAATTATGACAGTGTTTATACGGAACTCACATTTTTCTAAAATACCATTTAGTTATTAGATCTGAATTATTTGTAAATAAAGTTTCTCTTAGTAGACAAGTAATTTATACAAATAGTATTACTGCACTAGTGAGATTTTTCATTAACCATAAAGCGCAGTAGTGAGCTTCTATCATTAATTAAAGCGCAGTAGTGAGCTTCTATTATTAACAATAGCGCAGTAGTGAGCTTCTATTATTAACCATAGTCCAGTAGTGAGCTTCTATTATTAACCATAGCGCAGTAGTGAGCTTCTATTATTAACCATAGCTCAGTAGTGAGCTTCTATTATTGACAATAGCGCAGTAGTGATCTTCAATTATTAACAATAACGCAGTAGTGAGCTTCTATTATTAACAATAGCGCAGTAGTGAGCTTCTATTATTAACCATAGTGCAGTAGTGAGCTTCTATTATTAACAATAGCGCAGTAGTGAGCTTCTATTATTAACCATAGCGCAGTAGTGAGCTTCTATTATTAACCATAGCGCAGTAGTGAGATTCTATTATTAACAATAACGCAGTAGCGAGCTTCTATTATTAACCATAGCGCAGTAGTGAGCTTCTATTATCAACCATAGCGCAGTAGTGAGCTTCTATTATTAACCATAGCGCAGTAGTGAGATTCTATTATTAACAATAACGCAGTAGCGAGCTTCTATTATTAACCATAGCGCAGTAGTGAGCTTCTATTATTAACAATAGCGCAGTAGTGAGCTTCTATTATTAACCATAGCGCAGTAGTGAGCTTCTATTATTGACAATAGCGCAGTAGTGATCTTCAATTATTAATAATAACGCAGTAGTGAGCTTCTATTATTAACAATAGCGCAGTAGTGAGCTTCTATTATTAACCATAGTGCAGTAGTGAGCTTCTATTATTAACAATAGCGCAGTAGTGAGCTTCTATTATTAACCATAGCGCAGTAGTGAGCTTCTATTATTAACCATAGCGCAGTAGTGAGCTTCTATTATTAACCATAGCGCAGTACTGAGCTTCTATTATTAAACATAGCGCAGTAGTGAGCTTCTATTATTAACCATAGCGCAGTAGTGAGCATCTATTATTGACAATAGCGCAGTAGTGAGCTTCTATTATTAACCATAGCGCAGTAGTGAGCTTTTATTATTAACCATGGCACAGTAGTGAGCTTCTATTATTAAACATAGCGCAGTACTGAGCTTCTATTATTAACCATAGCGCAGTAGTGAGCTTCTATTATTAACCATAGCGCAGTAGTGAGCTTCTATTATTAAACATAGCTCAGTAGTGAGCTTCTATTATTAACCATAGCACAGCAGTGAGCTTCTATTATTAAACATAGCGTAGTAATGAGCTTCTATTATTAACCAAAGCGCAGTAGTGAGCTTCTATTATTAACCATGGCGCAGTAGTGAGCTTCTATTATTATCCAAAGCGTAATAGTGAGCTTCTATCATTAACCAAAGCGCAGTAGTGAGGTTTTATTATTAACCATAGCGCAGTAGTGAGCTTCTATTATTAACCATAGCGCAGTAGTGAGCTTCTATTATTAACCATAGCGCAGTAGTGAGCTTCTATTATTAACAATAGCGCAGTAGTGAGCTTCAATTATTAACGATAGCGCAAAAGTGTGCTTCTATTTTTAACAATCGCGCAGTAGTGAGCTTCTATTATTAACCAAAGCGCAGTAGTGAGCTTCTATTATTAACCATAGCGCAGTAGTGAGCTTCTATTATTAACCAAAGCGCAGTAGTGAGCTTCTATTGTTAACCAAAGCGCAGTAGTGAGCTTCTATTATTAACCATAGCGCAGTAGTGAACTTCTATTATCAACCATAGCGCAGTAGTGAGCTTCTATTATTAACCATAGCGCAGTAGTGAGCTTCTATTATTAAACATAGCTCAGTAGCGAGCTTCTATTATTAACCATAGCACAGTAGTTAGCTTCTATTATTAAACATAGCGCAGTAGTGAGCTTCTATTATTAACCATAGCGCAGTACTGAGCTTCTATTATTAACCATAGTGCAGTACTGAGCTTCTATTATTAAACATAGCGCAGTAGTGAGCTTCTATTATTAACCATAGCACAGTAGTGAGCTTCTATTATTAAACATAGCGTAGTAATGAGCTTCTATTATTAACCAAAGCGCAGTAGTGAGCTTCTATTATTAACCATGGCGCAGTAGTGAGCTTCTATTATTATCCAAAGCGTAATAGTGAGCTTCTATCATTAACCAAAGCGCAGTAGTGAGGTTTAATTATTAACCATAGCGCAGTAATGAGCTTCTATTATTAACCATAGCGCAGTAGTGAGCTTCTATTATTAACCATAGCGCAGTAGTGAGCTTCTATTATTAACAATAGCGCAGTAGTGAGCTTCAATTATTAACGATAGCGCAAAAGTGTGCTTCTATTTTTAACAATCGCGCAGTAGTGAGCTTCTATTATTAACCAAAGCGCAGTAGTGAGCTTCTATTATTAACCATAGCGCAGTAGTGAGCTTCTATTATTAACCAAAGCGCAGTAGTGAGCTTCTATTGTTAACCAAAGCGCAGTAGTGAGCTTCTATTATTAACCATAGCGCAGTAGTGAGCTTCTATTGTTAACCATAGCGCAGTAGTGAGCTTCTATTATTAACCATAGCGCAGTAGTGAGCTTCTATTGTTAACCATAGCGCAGCAGTGAGCTTCTATTATTAACCATAGCGCAGTAGTGAGCTTCTATTGTTAACCATAGCGCAGCAGTGAGCTTCTATTGTTAACCATAGCGCAGTAGTGTGCTTTCATTATTAACCTTCACCTATTTTTTATTCCTATCTATAGTTCATTGACTTTATCTCAATTTAATAGTAACTCACAGTTGTGCAGGTATGAAATGTTGTCAGTTGAAATCTGAAGAATGATTTACAGATAATATTATTAGATAATTAATGCTTGTACATGTATGTAGTTGATTATTATCACAATATAACCTGATGATTTAGCATCATTATTGATAATTAATTATTGAATGTATTAAATTATTATCAATAAGATGCAAACACTCACATTGCTTAATTAAATAATCATCCAACTGATGGATATCGTGAATGAAAATAATGTAAGTCATTGCAATACCTATTGCATGCTTATGGAGAAATAATTATTTTACTTAGAGCTCATAAAATAGATGTTACTTCTGATTGAAGATAATGAGGTTACATATCATTGATATAATTAGATTAACTAACTGAGGAATAGGATATAAAGTATCATTGTTATTGCCAGTTATTAATCGGGTATTGTTATTCTATTTGTATGTAATTACATTCAATGTTCTTGCATGCATTATTGTAATGTAATGTTAGATAATTTACGGTAAATGTTTTGATACTTATCTTAATGTTTGGAAAATTGTATATTGAATTTTTAAGTTTTAGAAATTTAAAGAAAAAGAAACTGAAAAGTTATTTTTGGAAAAAGAAATTATCCATATAATACAGGGCCAAGTAAATAAAACTTAAGTCCCAATCAAGTCACTATTATATATAAGAAAATATTGTTCCTTTTTAATTATTATTTTTTTTAACCTTACACTGTTATATTAAATACAAGATAGGGTCAATTGCATGGTATATGATACCATTTACATGTATATTATATATTACTAGTGTATCTGCCCGTTAAAAATAACGGGGTCTCCAATAGTAATTCATCGTACCCGTTGTTAAGTTATTTGTAGTAAATTAAAATAAAATTGATTTTTCTGCATAAACTGATACTTTTTCCATAGATAAAACCATTTAAAAAATTGAATAAAAACAGAAGAATTTAAATATCTAGTCAATAAATTCGCGTGCGTATCATAGTTACATTCTTCATGTTTAATACCCGTCGAGTAGAAGCGGACACCAAATAAATAAATAAATAAACACACTAAGGAAATTATTAGTATAGATAATTGATGGTATATTACTATATACTATATATTATTATATGATATTTGCTCATCATATATGATGAGATATAAAATATAGCAAACAAATATCTGTAGTTTTTTAGATTCATTATATGTGCCATGCGTATAAAGTGTATATACTTACGTTACCAATGTTACCCACCAGATAAATAATATTATTACATCAAATTGTATTCAGACGATAGGTTTAATTTTCATGTTCAAATGAGTCAGTCACCAGGTAATCTCACTAGCGACAGTTCTCCACTTCTCTTCGTGTTTATATTAAGAGCTAAATTTAAATAAATTACGAATAGGTTCTTTTTATTTGCGAGTTACATTACAAAACCATGCCCTGTTTAACGTAAAATCCCAATGTTTGCCAGTTGATATAAAACATGGGTTTCACATTTCACGGACTAACCCAGTTAACAAAACCTAATTAGAACTCTGGAGGCAATTGCTGGTAATTAGACACCTTCTAAAAATACTTCCCCTGCAGTTATTTCGTTCCAATAAGACTAATTGCAGAAATCAAAGGCAGGGAATGATATCTAATTCTGCTGATAGAGTTACACCATCTCTGGGAAACTTCTAAATGTTAAATCAGCATTTCTTCTTTTTCATTATTACAAAGACTTCCCAAATCTCTAAATTTATTTCAATGTTATAATCTAAAGACAGATACCTAATAAATTGGAATACTGAGTAAAATAGTGTCCTTATTGGTACATTTTTAGTTTGTGACCTTCAGCCATTTTGAAGGAACATTCTTCTATTATTAGTGAAGTAAATAAATAAATATTTATGATATAAAATAAACCTTTCTAAAAAACTAGAATTATAATTCATACCTGTATCACACCACACTCACCACCACACTCACCACCACTCTCACCATCACACTCACCACCACTCTCACCATCACACTCACCACCACTCTCACCATCACACTCACCATCACACTCACCATCACACTCACCATCACACTCACCATCACACTCACCACCACACTCACCACCACACTCACCATCACACTCACCATCACACTCACCACCACTCTCACCATCACACTCACCATCACACTCACCACCACACTCACCATCACACTCACCACCACACTCACCATCACACTCACCACCACACTCACCACCACACTCACCACCACTCTCACCATCACACTCACCATCACACTCACCATCACACTCACCACCACACTCACCATCACACTCACCACCACACTCACCACCACACTCACCACCACACTCTCCATCACACTCACCATCACACTCACCATCACACTCACCATCACACTCACCATCACACTCACCACCACTCTCACCATCACACTCACCATCACACTCACCACCACACTCACCACCACACTCACCATCACTCCAACAATCACACTCACCATCACACTCACCATCACACTCACCACCACACTCACCACCACACTCACCACCACACTCACCATCACACTCACCATCACTCTCACCACCACACTCACCACCACACTCACCACCACACTCACCATCACACTCACCATCACACTCACCACCACACTCACCACCACACTCACCACCACACTCACCATCACACTCACCATCACTCTCACCATCACACTCACCATCACACTCACCACCACACTCACCACCACACTCACCATCACTCTCACCATCACACTCACCATCACTCTCACCACCATACTCACCATCACACTCACCACCACACTCACCATCACACTCACCACCACACTCACCATCACACTCACCATCACACTCACCATCACACTCACCATCACACTCACCACCACACTCACCATCACACTCACCACCACACTCACCATCACACTCACCACCACACTCACCATCACTCTAAAGGTAAATAACAAAGTTTATGAAAATTTACATAAAAAAATGAAAAAAAGTTGTATGAATAAATTAACCAATGGAGTGTATGGTAATTTTTTCTAGTTGGTACTAATAGCAGTAAAAGGAATAGAGGAAGAAATGGATGGAATGGTAGAAACAGAAATGATTAGTGTGCATTATTATGAAGTACAACAAACATTATTATGACAATGCTCTTCTAGTTATAATCATATTCAGTAGTAATCACTAGTTACTACTGAAACATTATTATGACAATGCTCTTCTAGTTATAATCATTTCAGTAGTAATCACTAGTTACTACTGAAACATTATTATGACAATGCTCTTCTAGTTATAATCATTTCAGTAGTAATCACTAGTTACTACTGAAACATTATTATGACAATGCTCTTCTAGTTATAATCATTTCAGTAGTAATCACTAGTTACTACTGAAACATTATTATGACAATGCTCTTCTAGTTATAATCATTTCAGTAGTAATCACTAGTTACTACTGAAACATTATTATGACAATGCTCTTCTAGTTATAATCATATTCAGTAGTAATCACTAGTTACTACTGAAACATTATTATGACAATGCTCTTCTAGTTATAATCATTTCAGTAGTAATCACTAGTTACTACTGAAACATTATTATGACAATGCTCTTCTAGTTATAATCATATTCAGTAGTAATCACTAGTTACTACTGAAACATTATTATGACAATGCTCTTCTAGTTATAATCATTTCAATAGTAATCACTAGTCTATAACTTTCTTCAAATCTCTACCATTTTATTGAATTGGATTTTTATTATTTTATTGCTTCAATATCTTAGAACGCATATGTCAATTAATTTGAATTAAAGACTTTTTTATCAGTTGTATTGATGAAGTGAATATGAGTAACCAAATTTGCCTATCAAATATATCACTGAAATTCGATGTTTGAATCCGTAAATCGAATATCATCTTGAAGCTAGTGTCATATTCTTCCTATTTCAGGATTTATCAAGATTTATCTCCCAATAAATCTTCATGCAAAGAAGTTGATAATGAATTATCCACCTGTTTGAAAAATCGTTATAATGTAAGGCGAAACTAGTTCATCCACTGATAAATCAGGATGAGCCCGAAAATGAAGTGTACGGACTAAAAAACAGATCGAAAACACACGTGAGTAGTTGCATCGAAACCCAGGTCGATTTCATCATAAACTGGCTGCAGAAGCACATTGTTAGAAAAACTTCAATGTGTCGATTGCTAAAAGAAGATGTGAAAACAAAATCTTTTATACTGCTGAGACGTCATGAGCTTACTTACCATCATGAAATAATGAGGGCTAAAAGAAATGATTGAATTTGGAGTTCTTTATGTTTAGTTGCGATTAGAATTGTGACGAGACATCAAAAAGCACAGTCTGAGATGGTTGGAGCTTCTTTGACTGCCACCTGAAGAGTTCACAATGGTGTTTACGTCCATCATGACTCAGCACCATCACATGGCTCCGAATTTACCCAAACCTGAATGCAAAAGAACATATTATCTTTTATCTGACCACCAAGGTGTCAATATCTTAATCCGTTAGACTTTACTGTCTGGTCAATTTTGGAGATGATGGTCTCAGCTACTCTTCTCACTTCAATCAATATTTCATTCTTCGAAAGTAGATTATGAATTTGAGAAGATAAAGGAATAAAGATGATGATTCTTATTTACAGGGGTGTCTCCAAAAAAAACAGAACCCAACTTTAAATTAGTATATTTTAACAACTTTTGAAGATACATTTTTTTTTGTTGAACACTCATCCATTCACATTAAGATTTTCATAGAAATCTATTCCTTTAGAAATGTTATAACTATAACGGACAATGAAGTTAGTTCAAACATAAAGTATATCTTTATTAGACAACAGCCCCATTTATAAAACAGATTCATTTCCAGGTTTTAAAAACATTCAAATAACTATTCCTTTTATAAAATATTGGTAATCCGGAGGAATGTGTTTGAGTACAAAAAGGAAGGCACAAGGTTGAATTTTTACAAGGGTCGTTCAGGCCACCCCTCATCCCTACAAAATGAAAGTCAGATTGATTCTTTCCACAATGCTAAAGTGGGTCAAAATTAGAATCAAGAAGGTTATTCCGTGGGATATATTGCCGAATGTTCTGATTAATTACTTCTTCAATCATACAAAATACAGCTTCGTCTCCAATGAAAATATCTTCCACAAAACGATCATGTCTTTGCAAGAACCAGTTGACGAATTTTCTTCGAAGTGATAAATCTGGTTCAAGATGTTGATGTCTGATTTTCATTTTGTAGGTTTGGCTTTGTAGGTCATGTTTAGTTATTCGATTGATTGAAAATTTTGAGATATTTAAACCATTTCTCCTAACAAAGAAATTTCTATTTTCTAGAAAGTGTTGTTGAACGAAATGGATTTTATCTTCAGATAGTACTGTGACTACTGTCCTCCTTCGACCTAAAAACCCTTGTTATAGTTTAAATTTGCATGTGCCTTCCTTTTTGTACTTAAACACATTTTATAAAAAGAATAGTTATTCGAATGCTTTTAAAACATGGTTATAAATCTGTTTTATTGTGGGGTTTTGTCTAATAAATATGTATTTTATGCTTGAACTAACTTCAATGTCCGTTTGCTGACCATTTGTGCAAAGCAATTTAGGAAAAGGGGTCAAAAAAATGATACTTTAAAGTTGGGTTCCGCTTTTTTGAGACACCCTGTTTACCTTAGACTGAAGAATATGGTTTATATATTTACTGTGATATCTACGCTCATCGTACAGGGTGAAGAACATTCACCAGTTGCCAATTTCTCATATTAACCTATTGATATTTTCATCCGGTAATCAATCAGGAACTTACGAACTCTTTCACGAATGCCTTTGTTTCAAACATTGGTTCAATGGTGATCAGATTAAATTACCCTAAAGACCTACAGAAAGGGGTATTCTCATTTTCACTGTTTCAATGCAATGTTAATTAGAAATAACTGTGTACAAATGGTATCATTAAAAATTAATACCTTAGCAAATTCTATTCTCAATTTAATTCCAATTCTATGTTTATAATATTCATATTCTACATTCAATATTAGCTGCAGCTAAAATTCCATTTGTTGATTAAATGTATTTTTTGTTCGATATAAATAACCTCCAGTTTTCTTTCTCTTTTCCATTTCAATAATACAAAACATTGGCACGACTGAAAACACCACTGAAAAATCAGTAAATCTAGGTTTTATTAATCTCATTCATCATATCTAGGAAAAACTCCAAATTTACTAATAATGGAGGATATTCATTCACTTTTAATGAATATCCAAGTGGAGCAATGGTTCACTTTTATTTATCGGATATCTGCAATTTATGTTGGTCGTTACCGATCTTCTATGAGACTGTTCTGAAAATTGATTTCTCAATATGTCGCTACAATTGAGTTATGATAGGATTATCTTCAGCCCCGAAACATGGAGAGGCCAAATTGACGCCAAGGTGAATGGATCTAGAAATTGTATTCCAATCCACCAAATGACATTTCCTGAGACGTTGGTCATTCTGAAGCACTCTCATGCGGAGGGTGATTGCAAGTCATTTGTAGTTACATTCTCACCACACGCAGTGCAGTATCTAAAGAGGACTGAAGTGATATCGAACGCCGATTATAATCTCAAACAGAAATATCTCCTGCCTACGAATATTAATGACTCAACGAAAATCCTACGTAATTTTCCACACATTCAAGTTACATGTAGCTATCGTCTTTCATCAGACATTTCGATAAAAAAATATTAAAAATTACTATATAATGCAAACAATAAATTTCGCAATTGGCGATAATAGATAATAATTAAAGCCGATCATATTTTTTTATAGTATAATGTAAATTTTTTATGTATAAGTTACAAAGAATTCATATAAGAAATGGAAGTCGCTATCAATAAAAGTTGCTAGGAAGACAAACCAGAAAGTCTTTTGCAAACATCGAAATATCTTAAAGAAGATTCTGTTTGTTCAATAGTTTCCAGATATTGCATGTCTGCTGGAAAATTTTCTTATAAAGTGGGCAGTATTTTCCCCTAATGCAAGAGTAACGTACTAATGTGAGTGTTTTATTAACACCAATTTTATTGCTTAAATTCGGGGGAAATTAGCGGTAGAAAGTTGCATGTGCCTATGCACGTTATTATGGTTAAATTATTTCTTTTAAACATTACACTATTTCTTTCAGTAGTAATATTTTCAGTTTATTGGGTACATATATAATCATATATACATAGATAGAAAGCTTGAAACTCTCGAATAATTATTATGTTAAAGTTTGTTTGCATATTATAATTTGACTCGTAATACGTATTACCTTTCCCATTACATTATTTATAGGGAAACTGCTCAATCGGAAAATTTGTATTTTGGGAGAAAAGTTAAGTTATATTGTGAGATCATGGCAGATTTTGCTCGTAATTATAGTAAAAATACAATGTGACTCGCAGATAAAATGAAAAAATTGAATTCAAACAACTGACATGGAATTAAAAAATAGTCACATTTTCTGCATAACGTGCGAGTCCAAAAAATTCGACACAATATGTATTAAAAAACGATGATGTGGACTGTAGAGGACGTAAAGGATTGAGGCACTTTATGAGGGATTGGGCATGGTTTGTCTCTCCATACTATGATTATTTCAGTTATGTTGTAATATCAAATAGTTTACTAAAGCTACAGAGCACATTTGGGAGAAGTCGATAAGATCGATTAGGTTACTAGCAAATACAACTAACATGAGTACCAGAAACTCGAGTAGACTTGTCAAAGAAGATCTAAACATATCTTCATTCACCCTTCAAAAGATACAAGCCCTGCCATCAGTCGTAAATCAAACTTCTGCAAGATTGTTTGGTCAGAGGAGAAGATCTTCACAGTTGACTTGGGTCTTAATCGAAATAAGGACACAATAATTACAAGAAATGTCAAAGACATTTTATATGATCAAAAACCCTGTACCAAACCGTCAAAACACTTTCTGTAATGGTCTGGGCCTAATTAAAAAAAACTGGAGGTTTCTTCTCATTTTTGTCTATCAAGACGCCAAAATTTACAAGACAATTTTATGTTGAAATATTCTGAAGACAATGTTGGAGAGAAGGACGTTGACACTTCACACACAGCGAATATTACTTAAAACTGGGGAAAAGAGCACATTCTCAGGTTTTGGTCCAAAGAAATGTGGCCTCTCTTCTCCGTGAATCTGAATCCCATGAATTTTTCTGTGTGGTTCATCTCTCAACGAGCGTAGAATGAAATTTCACAAGAAGAGGTTGTGTGCCACGCGGCAGAAGGTGTTCAGAGGAGACTGGAGGCGGTAATGAAGTAAAGGGGAACAATTTGAATAAAATGATTATTTTTGCTTTGTATTAATTTTTATGTAATAATAAATATATGTAAATTTCAATTATTTTTATCGTTCCATACTAATATCATATTTTACTTGCTTCCATATTTACGCCCCACCCTGTTCAGCAGGGGTGGGCAAATGCAGCACTCAGAACTATTTTCACCCCCAGAGCGGCACTCGTGCCCACCAGGGAAAAGGTGCTTTATTTTCTTCCAAATAAAATTTAGAATTTTAGCCCTGACTACTTTATAAATTTCAAGGATAATATATAAGAGGATGGTCAACTAATTGAGGAACAGTATATTTGTAATGACATTGATACTTTGATAGTCAATTTTATCCGTCAACTAGATTACGTACACTCATTAGAGCGCATACCTTCGCCGAAGCTTATCCGTTTGCCATCAAAATCTAATAAACTGGTGAATGGATAGTGACCAAACGTCCTACCAAGTTTCATGCAATAAGGTTCAATACTTTTTGAATTATTGAGTTATAAATAACCTTGACCTTGACCTCTAACCGGATCACTCCTAAAATTCTACCAGGTGGTTCCTGAACATTGTCCAATCGTCCCATCAATTTCGAGACAATTTGGTTGAATACTTTTTGAGTTATAAATGGCCTTGTCCTTGATCTTTGACCTTTGACCCGATCGCTCTCAAAATATAACAAAATGGTTCCTGAATATTGACCAATCGTCCCACTAAGTTTCATGCAATATGGTTCAATACTTTTTGAATTATAATTGACCATGTCTTGACCTTTGACCGGGTCACTTCCCAAGTTCTACCAGCAGGTCACTGGACATTAACCAATCGAAGAAATAAATTTCAGGCAATTTGGTTGAATACTTTTTGAGTTATGCGAATAACAAGATGATAAATAAATAAATAAATGCCGTCAATTAGGTAATAAGGTATTTTTAGTTTATTGTTAAATTAGTGCTTGTGTTTAAATATTCTTACCTCTTACTTTTTTATCTAGTTCAGTTGTTCTTACACTGGTAAGAATTTGTGTAATCATTTTTAATTTCCTATTTTAATAAGTTAGGTGCCATTGCCATTAATCCTGTGATTTTAGTAAAGTTTTTATTACTTATGCAAAATATATTATTATTTTTTATTGTGAATTATTTTCACATGTAAAAAGAAAAGTATAATTATATATCATTTATTAATTCCTTTCAATTCAAATAATAAATATACTACAAATATTTATGTGCCAAATATGTACGATTGTACATACCTCAATAAAATCTACCACCTCATTTTAATTACTCAGTATCCCCTGCAATTTAAAAAACGAAAAGAAAATGGTGACAGCACTGAGATTCCATATTTTGGCACTGAAAAACACAACGTGTGCCCACCCCTGATGTACAGTGTATCACTGTAGTGTATACATACTAGTAACTGGTTTTATTATTATAGTCTGAGTAAATAACCTGTTTTTATTTATTGGCATTAATTAAAAAATTAGGTCCAGCAAATATGGGCTGCCAGGAAATTGCCTGGTAATGGACAGAGATCCATATTGCAGAATGCTAGCTAGGAGAATCCAGATCTGAACTTACCGAGTGAGAAATAAATCCTAATTACAGTTCCATTTCAGAGGCATTCTTGTTCTCCAGAGAGGTCTCACGCCTGTATCAAAAGTACAGTCATAGCATCAAATGACTTGTTCCGACATCTTAAATATTTTCAATGTACATTGTATATACAAGAAATACATGTGCCAAGATGATATTTAATAATGGACTGAGATCTTGTTATTTCAATAAAGAAAAAGGATGTGTAATCTCAGTTTTGTGATAATTATATTGCTATGTTCAAGTTAACATCATTGTTTATAACACGGCAAAGTTTCTTTTAACATCTACACTGTGATTTGCATAAAAATTACAGATTTTTATGAACAGCATTCCTCCCTATATAACTGTAACAGTTCCTGTAGCTCTAACAGTTCCTATAGCTCTAACAGTTCCTATAGCTCTAACAGTTCCTATAGCTCTAACAGTTCCTATAGCTCTAACAGTTCCTATAGATCTAACATTTCCTATAGCTCTAACATTTCCTATAGCTCTAACAGTTCCTATAGCTCTAACAGTTCCTATAGCTCTAACAGTTCCTATAGCTCTAACATTTCCTATAGCTCTAACATTTCCTATAGCTCTAACAGTTCCTATATCTCTATCAGTTCCTATATCTCTTAACAGTTCCTATAGCTCTAACAGTTCCTATAGCTCTAACAGTTCCTATAGCTCTAACAGTTCCTATAGCTCTAACAGTTCCTATATCTCTAACAGTTCCTATATCTCTAACAGTTCCTATAGCTCTAACAGTTCCTATAGCTCTAACATTTCCTATATTTCTAACAGTTCCTGTAGCTCTCTAACTAACAGTTCTCTTCACGGTGTAACTACAGACAATTTATGCACACATTGCTTATCTTCGATCGAAAGAATTACTGAGGCAACTTTGGTAATAGTGAGGAAGGATAAAATCATCGATTGATCCTCCAATCTCGAAATTGGTGAGTTGAAGTCATGCATGTATAAATGGATGAAAGCATCTACTGTGTTTGATGTCCTGACTCTGTTTGCCATGTTAGTTTACAAAGCACTTTGAAATATTAGATAGTTGTACTAATTAAAGTCCTCTCCTTTCTGTTCAGCTAAAATGTTGCTTTCAACTTGTCATTCTTTAAATGTTTTCTCTGTAGCACCAATATCGAGCTGGAAAAACACCGGGGTGAAAGGGTTAAGACACTTTTAAACAATATATAATGTAGTGAACACAGAGTTTCTGTTATTTTTTCAAGCGTTGTTAGATATTATGGTGATTAATTTTACCAAGTTGTATATGTGGGCAGCCTATAAAAATGAAAAAATAACAATAGTGAAAACAATGGTAAAAAATGGCATTGAAATAGTCGATTTAATATTCAATTATTGAATATATTTTTTGATTTATATATACCCACAGTTCCCACTCAATATTTGCCTAGCATTATTATAGTACATATTATGTCCCCTTTTGTCCTCTATATCCTATGCAAAGATTTACCTGATAATATAATTAATGTCTAGGGTGAGCAGAAGGTATTCTTGTTTATTAGTATTATCTATTTTCTCATTAATCACCACTGCAAATGTACACGAATTTTTCTCACATAATCAACGAAGATTATTTCTTGACTAACGATTATCATAATTATCGTTAACTGATCTAGAGACATTAATTGGAAAATTGAGTATCTTCTTATTATTGACTAAAGACCAATTTAATCATATATTTTAATCATCGTTTGTGATTAATGCTGCAAATATTAATAGTCGTGGGTAAATACAATCACTGCGATATAATTCATCTGAAGAAGTTCTTACAAACAATAATAATTTATGATAAAAAGGTAGAAATATAACCTCATTCAGGATGATTTTGTGTAATATATCAGTTGAGATGCATTCAAAATAGCTAAGTTTTTACGGATATTATTCCAATTTGTCATTATGTAAATGCTTTTCAGTTGTGATGTTTAGGTAAATAAAGTTTATGAGAATATTTTAAAGTTGAAGGGAGAAAATAACTTGCTGTTCTTCATGAGTACTCTCCTATTGACCAACAGCACACTTAGACTTTTGACAATAATACGTATTGTGGTATTATTTCATTGGGTGTAGAATATTATTATGCAATAGTACGCAGATAGGACACTTTGTCCAACTGGTATAGCATAAGAATAAATATAGCTGCAGTTGATGGATTAAAATAAATCTGTCATTATTCAATAATTGATCAATACTAATATTATTTCATGATTCAAAATTGAATAGCTTTTAAAATAATATCATAATATTCCCGGAAGCAAAATGAATAATTTGAACATGATTTTTGTAATGCGTTGCAATGGAGAACTGTTTTGGTGGTCAGAATTCGAATAACATTATGTGAGTTTTTAAAGTATGTACCCAGTTCTTTTGATGAGAGTTTCTAAAGCAAAATGAAAGTGTTTACATTTTCATCACCAAAAAAGTTTTTCTTTAACATTTTACCAATAGGAAGAAAAGGATAAAATATTTGTGAGAAAAACACATGCAGTTGAAACTTCAAAAATATTACACATTTTGATGCAAGAATTTGAAGGTCTGAAATACTATTTTGTTTTTATCTAAGACTGATATAACTATAGTATTGAAACAAAGTTAAACTAAAGTTATGTTCCTAGTATTGAAACAAAGTTAAACTGAAGTTATGTACCTAGTATTGAAACAAAGTTAAACTAAAGTTATATACCTATAGTATTGTAACAAAAAGAAACTAAAGTTATGTACCTATAGTATTGTAACAAAAAGAAACTAAAATTATATACCTAGTATTCTAACAAAGTTAAACTAAAGTTATGTACCTAGTATTGAACCAAAGTTAAACTAAAGTTATATACCTAGTATTGTAACAAAGAGAAACTTAAGTTATATACCTGGTATTGTAACAAAAAATTATATACCTAGTATTGTAAAAAATACTAAAGTTATATATACCTAGTATTGTAAAAAAAACTAAAGTTATATACCTAGTATTGCAAAAAAAAGGGAAACTAAAGTTGTATACCTAGAATTGTAACAAAGAGTAACTAAAGTTATATACCTAGTATTGTAACAAAAAAATAAAAGTTATATACTTAGTATTGCAACAAAGAGAAACTAAAGCTATGTACCTAGTATTGTAACAAAGAGAAACTAAAGTTATATACCTAGAATTGTAACAAAGAGAAACTAAAGTTATATAACTAATGTTCTATCAAAGAGAAACTAAAGTTATATACCTAGAATTGAAACAGAGAGAAACTAAAGTTATATACCTAGAATTGTAACAAAGAGAAACTAAAGCTATATACCTAGTATTGTAACAAAGAGAAACTAAAGTTATATACCTAGTATTGTAACAAAGAGAAACTAAAGTTATATACCTAGAACTGTAACAAAAAGAAACTAAAGTTATATACCTAGAATTGTAACAAAGAGAAACTAAAGTTATATACCTAGAATTGTAACAAAGAGAAACTAAAGTTATATACCCTATAGTATTGTAACAAAGAGAAACTAAAGTTATGCACCTATATTGTAACAAAGAGAAACTAAAGTTATATACCTAGAATTGTAACAAAGAGAAACTAAAGTTATATACCTAGAATTGTAACAAAGAGAAACTAAAGTTATATACCCTATAGTATTGTAACAAAGAGAAACTAAAGTTATGCACCTATATTGTAACAAAAAGAAACTAAAGTTATCTACCTAAAATTGTAACAAAATGAAACTAAAGCTATAGACCTAGTATTGTAACAAAAAGATATTAAAATAATATACCTAAAATTGTAACAAAAGGAAACTAAAGCTATAGACCTAGTATTGTAACAAAAAGAAACTAAAGTTATATACCTAAAATTGTAACAAAAAAACTAAAGTTATGTACCTAGATTTGTAACAAAAAGAAACTAAAGTTATATACCTGGTATTGTAACAAAGAGAAACTAAAGTTATATACCTTAAATTGTAACAAAAAAACTAAAATTTTGTACCTAGTTTTGTAACAAGAAGAAAATAAAGCTATATACCTAGCATTGTAACAAAGTTAAAATAAAGTAATATAACTAAATTTGTAACAAATTAAAACTAAAGCTATATAACTAATTTTGTAACAAAGAGAAAATAAAGTTTTATACCTAGCATTGTAACAAAAAGAAACTAAAGTTATATACCTAGTATTGTGACAAAGAGAAACTAAAGTTATGTACCTAGCATTGTAACAAATTTAAATTAAAGTTATATTGCTAGTATTGTAACAAAAAAAAGTCTATAGTTATGTACCAAGTAAAGTAACAAAAAGAAACTAAAGTTATATACCTAATATAGTAACAAAAAGAAACTAAAGTTATTTACCTAAAATTGTAACAAAATATAACTAAAGTTATATACCTAGTTTGTAACAAAGAGAAACTAAAGCTATATACCTAATTTTGTAACAAAGTTAAACTAAAGTTATATACCTAGTATTGTAACAAAAAAAACTTAAGTTATGTACCTAGTATTGTAACAAAGAGAAACTAAAGTTACATACCTAAAATTGTAACAAAATAAAACTAAAGTTATATACCTAGTATTGTAACAAAAAGAAAATAAAGCTATATACCTAGTATTGTAACAAAGTTAAACTAAAGTTATATACCTAAAATTGTAACAAAGAAAACTAAAGTTATATAACTAATGTTGTAACAAAGAGAAAATAGAGTTATATACCTAGTATTGTAACAAAGAGAAACTAAAGTTATATACCTAGTATTGTAACAAAAAGAAACTAAAGTTATCTACTTAGTATTGTAACAAAAAGAAACTAAAGTTATCTACTTAGTATTGTAACAAAAAGAAACTAAAGTTTTAAAATGTAATGTAACAATAAGAAACAAAAGTTAAATACTTAGAATTGTAACAAAGTTAAACTAAAGTTATGTACCTAGTATTGTAACAAAGAGAAACTAAAGTTACGTATATACCTATAGTTGATTTATTGAAGTTATCAAGAATAGAATGGGCAACAATATAGACTTCATGTGGTTGCACAACAAAAGTTATAAATGTTTCATTAAGTTATGGAATATTCTGTACTTAGGTAATTGTCCATCAAACAAAACTGAACACAAGCGTAATGTTTGGCTAAACCTACCTCCAAACTATACGTCATACAAAGATATAAATAATGCCTACTCTCAATTTGAAGATCTTAGTATTTGTTTATTTTTAATTATTTAGAAGTTAAAGCTCTGACTATACTTAGATATTTTCGTTTGATTTAACTGCTCTCAATATAATCAATATTTATCATCCAAACATCTCTCTACTTAATTACCGAGGTTCCGCATTGATAGTGACAGAAAGGATGCTGTAGGACATTCGTCTCGGACAATTCGTCGCTGGACAATTCGTCGTAGACAATTCGTAGTAGACAATTCGTCGTAGACAATTCGTCGTAGACAATTCGTCGCGGATACAATTCGTTGCGTACAATTCATCGTGGATAATTCGTCACGTACAATTCATTTCGGACAATTCATCGCCATATTTTCACTTTCCCCATATTTCATATTATTAATTTGTTTCATATTTAATTTTGCCATTTATTCGCCATATTTTCCATTTCTTTCAAATCTCCAAATTAATAAATGATACAAAAGATTTTCCTAATGAATAAGACTAAGGCCCCCCATCACACTTGCGTTTTTAAACGCCGCCTTTATAAAAATGCTCATGGCAAAAAGTTTAGCTACAATTGATTTTAATGGAGCCCTTCACACTTGCGGTGGAAAAATGCTGGTGAAAAAAACGCAAGTGTGAAGAGCTTCGTTAAAATCAATTACATGTAAACTTTTTGCCATGAGCATTTTTTTGAAAGTGGCGTTGAGAAACGCAAGTATGAAGGGGACCTTAGTAATCTTCCATTATTTTGAAAGTAATTATTCCACATTTTGAAATAAATTATTCCACATTTTGAAATAAATTATTCCACATTTTGAAATAAATTATTCCACATTTTGAAATAAATTATTCCACATTTAGAAATAAATTATTCTACATTTTGAAATAAATTATTCCACATTTTGAAATAAATTATTCCACATTTTGAAATAAATTATTCCACATTTTGAGATAAATTATTCAACATTTGAAATAAATAAAAACGATTAAGACTTAGTATCAACAATACGAGCAATTTATATAAATCTTAATACCTCAGATCAAACCAACTCAAAATCTCTGAATGTAATTTGAAGAATTAAAAACTGGTATAAAATCATGTTGAATTTGAGTTAAAAATTTAGAAATATAGAAAAAAATATAGAAAACTGTATGCGACGAATTGTCTGCAACGAATTATCCGCGCGATGAATTGTCTGGACTTGGGCTGAAAGCTAGTGTTGTAGGTAATTTAATAAGCCAAAATTGGCTGATAATTGACTTACTGCTTTCCACCAAATGAATCCTTACCTCTTTCAATGTGATAAGAAGCAAAAATTTGCAAGGCAATTTAAGCAATAATTATTCAAATTTAAAACCAATGAAAATTGAAGAACTGAAGAATTTTAAGGTTAACCGAAATGAAAGTATAAACTATTTCCAAAAAGGCATGTTTCTTTTTACAAGTGAACTGCCTGTCATATATTATCTATCCCACGAGTTTGGTCATTTGATAAGATATTTATTAATGAGTAAAGGCAGTACACATCAAAGGTTTGGAAGCTAACAAATCTGTTTATATCTCATGAGTCAGCCATCCCTGTTACCATCAATCAGAGCGGCTGATTCGTGGATTTTGAAGACTGAAAATCTTATTCCCGGCTAACACTGATACAAATTACCAATTATCTACTACTATCTTCATTTTTGCGCGTTTGTTTGACTATTGTGTTTCAATGTTGTTGTTGTTTTTTCATTATTGTTTTTCACTACTGTTAGATTTTCACTATCGTTTTTTCACTATTTTTTTTTTATTTTTTCATAAAGGCTGCCGTCCACATTTACCACTTAGGGTAAAATTAAACACCATAATATCTAACAACGCTTAATATAATAATAGAAACTCACTAGTGTCATTTAAGTAGCTTTGTGAGGATATTAGAAATAATGTCCCTGATTATAATCGGTTGGTGAAAAGAGGATATTATTTCTAAGAGATTTATTTCAAAACAATATTATTCCATTGGAAGAAATGATGGGACTGAGAGGGGAGCTGAGGGGCAATAATTAATACCTTGATTACAGTCTATAGATTATTTTATTCTATTTCTATAATGATGTTTATTTTTATTATTTGATTTACTGTGGCTAAATATCAATAAATATTTGTATAAAGTTAAAAGGTATTGAGGAGGAAAATATTATATTTAAAATAGTTTCATTGTGGGTTTTTCAAAGCAAAAATGTAATAAATAATGTTAATGAAATAAACAAATGAAAAGAGAGTTTGTAATTAACTACAGATCATTAATAATAGCAATTGAAACAGCATTAGAATTCAAATTTTACTCTCGCTTATTAATCCATACAGAATGTTTAAGTTTATACGTGTAATTGTAGTAAATTCGCTACTAATTTGAACAGTACCTCAATACAATAAAATGTGCTTCATACACGTAATTGGTTTAAAAGGGGTATCAATATTTGCATATAATATTTTATAATCTAAATCTAAAAAACGCCATTTTGTGATAAATGGCAGAAGTTTTGTTTGTATTTCCATATACGCATGGAATAATAATTCTAGTATAAATTTATAATAATAATAAATAACAATAATTTATAATTATTATTCTAAAAATAGTTTATTAGTTAGTATAGTGTGTATAAATCTAAAATTCTATTAACTATTGGTTATTTACTAAGACTATTTGTAAACATCCACAAAGTTCCAAGGTCACATATCTGCAATTACGTAAACAACTCATCTGTCGAATTTTAGTTCAAATTAAAGTTAATTAAATTAATAAGTAAATAAAATGAATACTATTCATTAACTAATTAAAGTTCTTCTATCATAATATTTCATGAAATGCATATGAAAATTAGTTTAATTAGACTTACCTCCCTTTAAAAGTTGACCGCTACGTTTGTTTTACTGGCAATGATTAGGTACAAAATATTATTGTTAGATATTTACTGAATACTATTTATTGTGAATCTAATTCTAAATTATTTATAAACAGTCAACTACCTTTGTAGCTTCAAAATAAGTCATGTAATATTTAATAAATAAATGGACAAGATACAAGAGGCGTTTTAGCGCTTTAAAATGAGATAATAAATGCATTGGTATTTCACTAAATATTCATATTTCATATATATAAATACCCGTATGTATACAATTATATATAACTGCAATTTCATACAAAAAATATCTAATCCTTTTACTGAGTAAACAATTACGGGTCTGTTAGGATTCAGTCAATTTAATTTTTCTACACAACTTCATATAAGAAAAATATCCCAAGTAAAATGATAGCCTGTAGTTTGTAGTTCTTTGAGGTAATTTATACTTATTTAGAGATATAAGGAATAAAAATGAGCAACTAATAATTAAATTATTCAAAGACTTCATGTCTCTATTCCTATTGAAAATTTCCTTTCAATTCCAAGAGTTACATTATCTGTATTAGATATCACTGCCATTACAGCATTTTATTTGTAGCTACAGAGTTATATAGATATAAAGATTTAAGATGTTAATAAAACAAGTTCAACAACAGAAAAGGAGAAAAATGAAGTTTATAGGGGAATTTATCTTTTACATTTTTTATGCTTATTTCTCTGATTTTAGATTTAAAAACCACTGAACTGATGTATGTTATCTTTACTTTATCCTAACTTTTCTATCGTCTTTTAAATGTGATTTCTTCTTTCAAAAATTTATATATTCCTAGAGTTTTGTATAAATAATATATATAGACATGCACGCTGTACCAGCATAATATTACTGCACTAACTTCTGAAACTTCTTACATCAATATTTCACACATGAACTATTGATTTGCATCCCATTCTCAAAAAAATTATCATATATTTCTTTTCAATTTAATTATTAATTTATTTAGCTGTGCATTAGTAATTTGAAAATGTTGATAAATTTTATGCATGGAATATTTACAGGTAATGGTAAATATGTAATCATTTTACCAATCAGTACATTGGTATATTCAATTTGCATATGTTGATTTAATTTATTAATTTACATATGCTAATCATCCACATCTCATATCCAGGAGATAATTATTATCAATCTATTTTTCACTTTGCTTTTGATTTCAATTGATGCGACTCTTTGATAATATTTCTAATAACCATTAGTAAATAATCTGTACTATGTTTTACAAGTATTCTTCTCAACAGTAAATAAACCTCTCGAAAAATTATAATCGTCGATCGTCGGTTCTTGATAAACGATTTTAATCAATAATAAAATGATTATATTGATATTAATATTAAAGATAAAATAAATTTTCGATCGTTATCTATCTATAAGCTATTTCTGCAAAACTCTCTTAATCTTCTTTGCTTGTTTGTATGTCTGTACACCGAAAAATTAAGGAATAAAATGAACCTATTTTCCAATTAAAATGAACTCTAAAGGTACGATTCCACCAAAATGTTTCGCTCCGATTTTGAATCAGTGACTTTCTTCTTCTATCGGTGGTATTGAGCCAGAAGAAATTTTCCGTTTTAGCATTACCTCAGCTGAATCAAAAATTAAATTGTTGAGCCAATTCGTGAATTGCGTCATGTCTCTTATTCCTATTCTTGTAGTCAACATGTGAAGTTTCCTATAGCACAAGATATGCTTAAATCGCTTGAAAAAAGGCTATAGTCTGGTCATTATTCCTATCCATATTTCAATATAGTGTGCGCGAACACTCAAATGTTTTCTCTCCAAGAGCGGAAGCAAGAATGAGTGCGCGTACAAAATGTTCCTGCTTCTTCAAACGAGCCCACTGAAAAACGTTTACGCACACAAAAGTTCGCAGTTCGTTTACGCACACAAAAGTTAAACTCGTGCGTGAGTCAACCTAGAATTGTTCAAAATTTAATAATCTATCGAATGGTATAAAAATATCTAAATGAAATGGTTTTTCCGCTGCAAAAGGAACAAAAAACTAACTGCTACTCACTCCGTTGTCCATTGATTAGGGGCACTGGTGAACATTTTCATCCGCTTTAATTACTGTAGCTAAAATAAGAACAAATATAATATTGCAATAATAAAATAAGAAATAAAAAATATAATATGTCAATTATTTGTAACATAGGTTTCATAGGTTTTAATCTAAAGAATAGGTTTTCATCTAAAGAATTTGTAGACTTAGCTCTTAGTAACATTTCGTACTATTTCTATTCGTGTAACCTGTTATAGTCTATGAACCTTGGTCCTGGTATCACTGAACAGCTCGCTGTCTCTAGTATATGTAATATGAAAACTCTGGGCTCACCTCTTGGGAATCGCACCTTAATGATTACTAAATGGAAGAGTCATAGTATCCTATTACAGTCAGACTATACATTACTGGTCAATACATCAATTCGGTGAAAATGAGTGAAATACTATTAATAATAGTAATAAAGAGTGAAAATCGTGGCATATTTGATTAATTCAGCATTTAATTGATTACAAAATTTATAAACGAAATAAATGCAGAAGAAACGTGCCTAATCTAGTTTATTATTGTATTTCGTTGCATATTCCGAATATGATTATCGACGATAAGTTCTGAATTTACTATATTATACGATGAAATGTGAATATATACCACAATGACAAAAAAAGACGATCTTCACCATTCAACACAGGATGTAATACAGTTTATAAATATAATATAATTCAATAGAAATTATGTACAAATGTTGCTGCTTCTCACAAAAGAATGCTCACCATGACAATAATGATGCAGAGATGAAGCATTAAAAAGTCATCTTTGTACCTTCCATTTGCACCTGAAATACATTGTAAAAAGACACTTAGAAAACTTCTCCATAATGGCATTGTACAACTATCTATTTGTGAACATTAAGTACATCTAAAATGGTGTAAGGCTCTTAGAGAACAATGAAGAATGGATACAATAAATGAACTAATTCCAACAACAAAGATTAAATAAAACACAAAGGTGTCCTTTCATACAAGAAATATTATAATTCTTTATATTCTATTTTCAATTACAAGTAACTCTTCGCATTATCAAGTACAGGTACGAATTATGAATAAATGTAAGTAAATAAGTACTGATTTTAGAAATTATTTTACCACTCAAAGTCAAAACGTACACAGTGAATAAAATAATTAAGTATGGACAATCGATGTGTTTTTGTATATTAAATAGTCCACTCTAAAATAAAATGTAGGGCAATTAAAGCGTCTAAAAATCATAAAAGTGTTCATTTACTGCCATATTATTCAGTTATTCAAACTTCCAAACCTAAACCCCCTGATTTTCTATTTAAATTTGTTGTCTTTGTGACTTCACGTTCACAAAATACTAACTTTTTTTTATTTCGTAACTCATTTCAATAAACTTTGCAGCAATGAATGCAGTTAGATATCAGCCATTCAAATATCGAATTAAAATTTTCCAATAGTAATTAAGTTATAGTAAGCTATACGGATGTATTTGAGCTTCATTTTTCCACCGTACGAATAACATAGGAATATTTGGCTGATATTCTCAGAGAAAACGGCACTCGTTTCACTTTGGTGGTCTATACAATAGCAAACACAGTAATGTAAACTATTTGAAAGATGGCAACCTAATATTTAATTTGCTCTTCAATTTCCACTTTTAGCACAATGACAGTTGTCACAGTCTTACGTTGAAAGACATATGCTACACAGTTAAAATTCATTCTATTTTTATTATTATTGTCACTTTTTTATGTTTACGTTATTTGCTAGGCTTTATTCTTAATGATATGATTACGAATAACTATACAAACTAATGTTACGTAACATTTTGGTTTTCGCTAACATTTTGTCATATAATTTAGTTCATTGTTTCTCGCTTCTAATACAGAAAAGAAAAATAGTCAACCCTAGTGTGATGAGAAGAAAATCACATAGACAGTTTACATTAACTATTTAACCCAAACATTGGTGAACATTTTAACTCCTGACATTTTTACCTAAGTAATTTATACACTGCCGACAAAATTTTATTATTAAAATTACTATTAAGATAATCAAATATTAAATTATTATTAAAATATTGATCGTATTTTTTCGTAAAATATCATAATTTCAAACATTGTCGTTAAGATTTTCGGACGAAAGACGATAAACTATTAGTGTATATTTTGATGATATGTATGGTGGAACAATTCCTATGAATAATTTATCGTCTTAAAGAGATTAATATTATAGTCACCAAACAAAAACCAACGATCGGTGATTATAATTTATTATGAAAAACTTTGATGAGTGAAATGAAAGTTTTCAGATATATTATAATAGTGTCACTTAATTATCATTTGTTCAGTTAGGAACGAGCAGAAAGATGTTCTAACATCATTCCTATATAACAAACTTACTCAAAATCGATTTATGAAGAAGTTTGTAAAATATCATTCTAATATTCACTGAGTCAAGGATTTATAATCTTTCTGATTTTATCTTCATAAATTTACTTTCTGATTAATATCAATTAACTAGTTTGCATAACATTAGATATTGTGCCTTTAATGTGTATAAAAATCATTTACTTATATTTCTAATGAATTACATGCAAGAAATATAGGAACATTTTTTTTATATCAACGATAATTCTCAAAGAGAAATAAAAGTTAAGTTAAGCAAAATTAATTCACAACTGTTTGTATTTCAAGATATAGAATTTTCTTTTCTTTTTCATTTTTAACATGAATAAACAGTATAAATTGCAAAGGTTTTAATTAATCGAATATTCAATTTAAGAATGTAATGTACATTTATGGACTTTATGGTAAATTTAAAGGAAAGTGGATGCACTTATGCACTTATTAATAAATAAGTGCATAAGTGCATCCATATAAAAATAGAACTTAGGCAATACTATTATTTGTATGGGAAAATGGCCAGAGGAGGTTACTAACCTATTAAATCAGTAGTCATTGCACATTATGTATTTTAGCTATTCATTTAGTTATTTGGTCATTTATGAATGACTTTATTCAAATTACTAGCACCATTTAGCCCCAAAATAGTTCAAAAGCTTAGCTAACGTTAGCAGTACTAATCTGAACATTAGGTTTTTATTCTTCATGTCAGAGGTGACAGGAAAAAAGGAAGCGAAACAGGAGACTAATTAGGGCAGAATGCAGGGCAGAGTCTGCTGTAAACTCTAAGGCTAAACTTCACCTGTTAATAAGGTTAACACGGTCTGCTTTCCCTAATCAACTCTGCACTAATTAGCAAAAATAACACTCTGAATGTTGTCTCTTCCTGCCCTACTTCTCTCTATTCATCTCAATCAGCGTATCTAAATATTCTACTCTAAGTTAACTATTTGGCTCAGAAAGAGCGACTTGCCTAATTATCAGTGGGGAATTAAGGCATATTTCCTTTTATCTTCCAGCGTTGCTTTCACTTATCTTTTTAGTGTTAACTGCATAGTGAGAAATGTTCTACTTGATGAGGAACGTGTTTGCTATTTTTGCCTGATGTGGCCCTGTTTGAGATGAATAAACATCACATTCTTCAGTGTTTGTGTCTGCTTGCTGTTACTGATGACGCATGAGAGTCTGACGATGTGCATGATTCATTGCATTTGATATATTATATTTAACACCATATGCATTAATTTGATTCATTGTCATTTGAAACAAATTTATTAGTTAATTTCTCTCTGTGTCAAACCGATAAATCATTGTATTCACATAATATAGATTTTTTCGAAACTCAAATTAAGATAAATTAATAAGGGATAAGTAATTATATTTGCCTTAATATAGGTACTGCTATATAATATTCATAATATAGCAACATACATTGAAATATTAGCGACTAATGTATGGGGGTACTCCCAGAGAAAAAGATATGGTAGGAACATAGAAAATTAAGTATGACACTCTCTAATATTATCACGGGTCTTCTAATTTGTAAACTATTAATAATTGTTTAGTTGTATTGCTCCGATATGTTAGCATTTTCAGTAAGTCTTAATTTCTACTTATACTGAAATGAAGAATAAATTAAAAATTGTTTACATTCAAATGAAGAATTTGGACATTTTTGCTTTTGGGAAATCAAAATTGAACATATTCGTATAATGAGTCAATGTCCACTTACTGTGTGTTGTGGGAGACACTCCAAAATTTTCCTCATAACCTTAATTTCTACCACAACAAACCAAAAACCCAATAACCCATACATGAAGTAATAATACAAACCCAATAACCCAAAATATGAAGTAATAGTAATAACCCAAAACATGAAGTAATAACAATAACCCAATAACCCAAAATATGAAGTAATAACAATAACCCAATAACCCAAAATATGAAGTAATAACAATAACCCAATAACCCAAAACATGAAGTAATAACAATAACCCAATAACCCAAAACATGAAGTAATAACAATAACCCAATAACCCAAAACATGAAGTAATAACAATAACCCAATAACCCAAAATATGAAGTAATAACAATAACCCAATAACCCAAAATATGAAGTAATAACAATAACCCAATAACCCAAAATATGAAGTAATAACAATTACCCAATAACCCAAAATATGAAGTAATAACAATAACCCAATAACCCAAAACATGAAGTAATAATAATAACCCAAACTATATGAAGTAGTTATAATAACTAGATTACGTACACTCGGTATAGTACATACATTCACAGCCGCTTATAAAAGACCTTGATTTCAAAGTTTCACCCGTTCGCTCCCAAAATCTAATAAACTGTTTAACTAAATTTCATTCAATTTGGTTGAATACTTTTTGAGTTATAAATAACCTTGACCTTTGACCGGATCGCTCCCAAAATTCTAACAGATGGTTCCTGGACATTGACCAATTTTTCCATCAAATTTCAGGCAATTTGTATGAATACTTTTGAGTTATTGAGTTATAAATGGACTTGACATTGATTGTTGATCTTTGACCCAATTGCTCCCAAAATCTAATAGACTGGTAACTGGATATTGAGTTATTGAGTTATAAATGACCTTGACCTTTATGGATCGCTCCCAAATTTCTACCAGCAGGTTCTAGGACATTGGCCAATCGTCTCACAATATTTTAGGCAATCTAGTTGAATTCTTTTTGAATTATATAAATAACAATATGATGAATAAATAAAAACAGTCAAAGACTCTAAAATATAACCTTCCGCTTTTTGCGAAGGTAATAACCCAATCTATGAAGTAATAACGCTTAACGCTGAAATTAGTTCCTTATTCCATAGATAATATAAAAGTGACATCTGAGTTCCAGTGCCTGAGAGTTCAGTGCTCCTAATTTTGAAGCCATTCAGATCTTGTGAAGCATCCTCAAAAAGGGGGCGACATTAATACTCCTACGTGACACGAATTTTCAATAGGCATCTCAAATGTTAATTGGAATTTTCATATTGTGTTCATAATATTTTATTGGCTATATGAGTACATTTTTATCTCCATGGACTCCATATTCACTGCCATATGCGTGGTGAAGCCATTTTGGAGCTTAGCGTGAGTAATTTTAGTAATTTTTGTATATAAAGTGTAGGACAAGCACTCAGCAAATGAGAAGACAAGCTAGCCACACTGGCGAAAAGAAAGAGAAACTCTTTAGGTGGCATTTCCACAAATTGCTTCTCGGACGTAATGATAAAAGAGGCCAAAGAAAGTCATGATGGTGAGCCTAGTGTCTGAATATAGGGGAACAGGGGTGGGGGATTATGAGACTATTTCTGGGGGTGGGGGATTGTGACACTATATCTGGGGGTGGGGTATTCTAAGACTATTTCAGGGGGTGGGGGATTCTAAGACTATTTCAGGGGGTGGGGGATTCTAAGACTATTTCAGGGGATGAGAGATTCTAAGACTATTTCAGGGGATGGGGGATTCTAAGACTATTTCAGGGGGTGGGGGATTCTAAGACTATTTCAGGGGATGAGAGATTCTAAGACTATTTCAGGGGATGGGGGATTCTAAGACTATTTCAGGGGATGGGGGATTCTAAGACTATTTCAGGGGATGGGGGATTCTAAGACTATTTCAGGGGGTGGGGGATTCTTAAACTATTTCAGGGGGTGGGGGATTCTAAGACTATTTCAGGGGATGGGGGATTCTAAGACTATTTCAGGGGGTGGGGGATTCTAAAACTATTTCAGGGGGTGGGGGATTATAAGATTATTCAGGGGATGGGAATTCTAAGACTATTTAGATAATATATATATTTTCGAGAAACCAAGTAACAGTTTGATAAAATGTTCGAAATCACATTGCAAACTAATAACAATATTACATGAAAATAATGTTCACAATTTTGTGCCATAATGTATAGTTAATTGTTTTAGTAATTTTCCATATACTTCTTACAGAAAAGTTAAGAAAAACATGTCGAAGAGATTTTATCTAACGGGTCAAGTTGTTAGAAAAATAGTTCTTATAATATCTACATTTTATTCAATATATAAAGTCAATATTTTAATGTATTTTCTAATTATTTCTGTTACTCCAAAATAAAAATATGGGAGAACTTAAATTTATTAATGAATATAAAAATGCATATTATATCTCTTTCATAACGCTTAGATTATTAATTTATTATGAAGCAAGTGGAGCCTTAAAATTAATCCAATTTAAAGTTAGAGAATGATACTAAATTGTAGGTTTTATTTATTCCTGATGATGAACAATCTGCATATTTCAGAGCATATTTCATATGCGTCATAATTTGAAGAAAAGAAAAGTTAAATTGAGATATGCTCAGTTTGATTATTCAGTGAAATGTGAATTAAAGGAAAAGTGAGTTTATATCTTTTTTTATTTATTGCATTACTTAATTTTTTTTCTAAATAAATAAGTATAACATTTTGAAATACCAAATAAATATTTTGTTTGTGATTAAATGAAATGTTTTTGCATTTTTATTTTGAAGATAATAGAATAAACTATTGTAGAAATCTGTGGTTATTTCTTACAGTACAGTTACAGTCATTTCTTACAGTTCAGTTACAGTCATTTCTTACAGTTCAGTTACAGTCATTTCTTACAGTTCAGTTACCGTCATTTCTTACAGTTCAGTTACAGTTATTTCTTACAGTTCAGTTATAGTCATTTCTTACAGTTCAGTTACAGTTATTTCTTACAGTTCAGTTACAGTCATTTCTTACAGTTCAGTTACAGTCATTTCTTACAGTTCAGTTATAGTCATTTCTTACAGTTCAGTTATAGTCATTTCTTACAGTTCAGTTATAGTCATTTCTTACAGTTCAGTTATAGTCATTTCTTACAGTTCAGTTACCGTCATTTCTTACAGTTCAGTTATAGTCATTTCTTACAGTTCAGTTATAGTCATTTCTTACAGTTCAGTTACAGTTATTTCTTACAGTTCAGTTATAGTCATTTCTTACAGTACAGTTACAGTCATTTCTTACAGTACAGTTACCGTCATTTCTTACAGTTCAGTCACAATCATTTCTTACAGTACAGTTACAATCATTTCTTACAGTACAGTTACAGTCATTTCTTACAGCACAGTCACAATCATTTCTTACAGTACAGTCACAATCATTTCTTACAGTACAGTTACAATCATTTCTTACAGTACAGTTACAATCATTTCTTACAGTACAGTTACAGTCATTTCTTACAGCACAGTCACAGTCATTTCTTACAGTACAGTCACAGTCATTTCTTACAGTACAGTCACAGTCATTTCTTACAGTACAGTCACAGTCATTTCTTACAGTACAGTCACAGTCATTTCTTACAGTACAGTTACAGTCATTTCTTACAGCACAGTCACAGTCATTTCTTACAGTACAGTCACAGTCATTTCTTACAGTACAGTCACAGTCATTTCTTACAGTACAGTCACAGTCATTTCTTACAGTACAGTTACAGTCATTTCTTACAGCACAGTCACAGTCATTTCTTACAGTACAGTCACAGTCATTTCTTACAGTACAGTCACAGTCATTTCTTACAGTACAGTCACAGTCATTTCTTACAGTACAGTCCACTACAATTTATTACATCTCATGGTAGGAATATTCAGATCTTCCTCCAAAGAACATTAATTCAATGCTTCATTTCTCCGTTAGTAGATGACACACTAATGCTTTGTAGGATGTTAGTAAATATTAAACACATTCCATTCTATTAACGATAACTCGTATAATTCCAACCGAGAAATATTCATATATAATCCAATTACTAAATATTACCTAGCTTCTTTTAAATTTCGAAAAAGTGCATCTGTATTGAAGTCATGAATGCCAAAGTAATTCGTCTCTGCAAGAAGATACAAATAGAATTCCACTAGGGATGAACTCTTACAGGGAAGAACATTCATGGAATACCTATTTGCAGTGGATATGAATTATTCAAAAGCATAAATAGAATCTAAATTAAGGTGATGAATTCGTTCCCGTTTGGTCGTCAAATGAACAAAGAATCAATCGGTATAAAGCTGACCTCTCGTCAATATCATCCACTCTCTTGATAGTTATATAGACACTAAGAAAAGACACTGTAAATATCTTCTGATTTTTCTACCAATCGAAATGGTGAACTTCAACTTCTAAAAGTTATTGGCTTCTCTCCTATCATTCTCTTATAAAACTTTTCACTTCAGATAACGAAAAATCCCTTGAATTGACAAGAAATTGAGCGCTGATCTTCCTATCACTGTGTGATTTCTTTAAATTCTATAGGTATGAGAACCAAAATAACAATTATTTCGATTTAATAATTATGCTAATGAATGCAAAGATCAAAAGTCTTAAAGCTCTAATGGAAAACAACTGCAACCCCCAATATTCCTTTAGTTATCTGCTTATGGACTACTGTAGAGTGTGATGGCCATCGTTAACTGCAGACGTAATCTTCTCCAGAGGAGTTCATTAGTTTCGACTTTCAATTTCGAACAGAGGAGATGAGGGGAAAATAAACACTTAGTTCAGTTTATAGCAGCCTTTATAGTAGCAATGGAATAGCCGTACAATTAGGTAGGAGGTTGCCTTTCAAGGTATAATCTGCACAGCATAAATAGTCTTAGTGCCGACTTGATGAGGTGAAAATGTTCACTCTATGTGTGCATTAAATAACATTTTCAATAATGTATATTAGTCTATCCTAATAGTTAATTATTTAATGTAGTTGTAATAGTTACCTCTACATCATCATTAGATTCAGCTCAGTAAAGTATGTCTGTTTGTTGGTAGGATGATTATAATGATTTTTTTGTGTATTCATTGATGAAGAGTAGGAGATATTTTATGGATGTAAAGGTTCCATTTTTGAAGTATTCGCTCTATTTTTCGTTGCTTTCGTCGCTGATGAAGATACGAAGAGTTGCTTCTTTCGGTAGAGCTTCAAAACCCATCTGAGATTCTGTTCAATTTGAGTTATCAGCCGAAACACGTAAATTGCAAATATGGTGAATAGGTAAATATAAAAATTATAATCTGTCAGCGTTAGTGATTTTTTCAATTTAAAAAGATGATCATTTTGCATTAAAAACAGGAAGACTATTGTATAATGTAACTAGATTATGTGCACGCTGCAGAGTGCATACCTTCGCCTCCGCTTTGACCCGTTCTACCCAAAATTTAAGAAACTGCTTACTGGATAATAACCAATCGTCCCACCAAGTTTAATGCAATATGGTACAATTCTTTTTGAGTTATTGAGTTATAAATGACCTTGACCTTGACCTTTGGCCGGATCGCTCCCAAAATTCTACCATATGGTTCCTGGACATTGTCCAATAGTCCCATCAAATTTCAGACAATTTTGTTGAATATTATTTGAGTTATAAATGGCCTTGACCTTCATCTTTGACCTTTGATCCGATCGCTCCCAAAATGTAAAAAAATGGTTCTTGTATATTGACCAATCATCCCACCAAGTTTCATGCAATATGGTTCAATACTTTTTGAGTTATTAATGATCATGACCTTGACCTTTGACTGGGTCACTCCCAAAATTCTAGCTGCAGGTCACTTGACATGGACCAATCGCTCCACCAAATTTCAGGCAATTTGGTTGAACACTTTTTCAGTCAAGCGAATAACAATAAATAAATAAATTCCGATGAAAATATTACCTTCCATCATTCTGCGAAGCTAATAATATAGTAGTAGTTTAGTTATAATTTTTGTTTTAATGAATATTTTGATAAAATTACTCATTTTAGTTAGTCATAATATGACTCACTGAATTTTGAGTATACATTGACATTTTAGTAACCAAGTTGATTTTAGCTAATTATTTTCTAATGCTTGTACACATTAATTGCTAGTTTATCGTAATAAAATGGTCGCTATAAGGCCAAAAGGCAGATTAAAAAGTATATTGATTTTATGTTCCATACTATGAACTGTACCCCGATAATCCTTTAATTAAATGTACCTTCTCAATTATGAATCATTTTTCTAATGAAAGGCAAATTAGTTATGTAAATTGAACTCACTTTAATTCAATTTTAATATGAATTCTATTCGAATAAGTATATTATGGAATGAAATGATGAACTCTTTGTTTGATGTAGGATTTTTCTTTAAATGTGGTGTTTTTCAAAATGATTATATTAGAAATAAAAGACATAAAATCAACTGAATTAATTACCTCTTGAAAATATAATTTTAATTTTAGATATTTTCACATTTAAATGAAAAATATTCATATGTGATTGAACATATATCTATGCACAATAATGTGTTTCCTATGAAATGGCTATTTTTAAATTGTTATACACGGAAATTGTCTCCTGTAATCTTCAATTTTAATTAAACTAATTAAAATCTCAATCTTCCACCCCTTGCCTCTATTCACCAAAGAATAGAATAAAATGTATTATTCATTCCGTCTTATTAAAAGAGTTTCAATTAAAGTCTGAAGAATTGTTGGGAGTGGATTTGAGGCGATGGAATGAGAATATCTTATTTGGAGCTTCAATTTGGGGCTGAGGGAGACAGACTTTTGGCCAAACTCCAGATGTAAGAAACAAAAACTAAACCCGTTGGAGTTATTTAAAATAAAGTCATGAATATACTATAGTTGATAGTAGATAGAAAATATATTAACATTTTATCCATCGTATACGAGTAAGTATTCCGTTGAATATTATTTATATTTTTTGGAGAGGCGAATTCCTTTGCTGTTCGTGACTTTTGTATAAAATAATTCTTCAAGATTTTTATAGCTGTTCTGTAATCTTTTCACTATTTTAATTCATTTCAAAAAATTCGCCCATTTCAAAGTGGAAAATAATTCATTTTAATGAACAACAGAATTTAGTCACACCTTAATTTTCTCTTTGGAAATTATTTCTTTCTGTATTTTCTTTCAATTTTAATAGATATTTAGTACTTTAATTATATTGATTTTTAACTATTGAATCATGTTTGCCATTTTAAATTGTGTTATCTAATTAATTATCTTAGATATATAACCACATAACATGAAGATTACATGAGCCTACATGAGGCATAAGCATCTTACCGTCTTGAAGGCAATTATTTTAATGCGAGTAAATATCTGCCATGCAAATAGCTAGCAATGATATTGTAAATGTGTCCAAATAAAAGATTAAATAATAGTCTGAAAACTCACACAGAGATTTTATGCTTATGTGCATTGAATTAAAGAAATAATATAAATAACAAAATAGATATTGACAAAAAATGGCAAGCGCTGAGCATTTTTATCAAGTATTTTATTGTGTTTTGGTTTTTGGAGTAAATAAATATGATTCTAGGAAATTTAGGCTTTGGAAAATTCGGTCTTGGAAAACTCCGTCTCATTTTTTAATTATGTTATTAAAGACAATAATAGTAAAAGTTGAAATTATGAATACTAAAATGAGTAGTGTATTTATTAAAAGCGGATAACATCATTAATTGACCGTTGCAAAATGGTACGTAATATTAGTTATTTAACTAATTATTACTTGTTTTGACATTTATTTAACATGAGATATGAGCAGAAAATTCGTTCTCGGAAATTTCGGTCTGGGGTATAAATAAAAATTATGAATTAGATAGGGAAGTATGAACGAGAACCAAAAAATCATATTATTGGGCCAAATCTTCATAAGTTCATATGTTTCCCTATGCAGGCTTTTCTAGGGCTAGAACACTTCTATTCTATGCCGTTTCAGAGACAAATTGTTTCATAAGAAAATGTGTTTTCAAATAAGGATATACTTTAAATTTTAAACCCATTTCACTATTCTTTTTATTAGAGGTGTACAAATAGTGAGATAAATACAATTACATGTTCTGCAATTCAGCAATTTGAGAGCACTGCAAATTTGACCATTTGAATTTGAATATCTCTACATGACATCTTAGTAGATTGGATGGCAAGATATCGAATGGAGGCCTTCGTACACCACAGCTGGAAAAGTGAAGATAGCTGTAACAACTTATTCTGACCTATTATATAGGGTCGGGAGGGGCGAATCTTGCGCACTAAAAACTTTTGGGTTTTGCAACTTAGTTTTTGCAGATAGACGAATAATATTTGACATGAAGAACCACAATAAGGCCTTTTATACACCATCCAAAGGACAAAAAATTAGCATTTGTATAATGTGAATTATTGACGAAAGTAGTGCGCAATTGAAATTGTCCTTGATGGGGCTATTCTTGGCGCGAGAGGGTCGAATATCTGCGCACCCATTAATTCCTTTCCATAGTGAAAAATAGCACTATTGAGTGTCTAGATACTTACTATAAAAATATTTCCAATGTGTTTAAAAGCATAAACAATCGTATGATTCAAATTCAAAACTCGACCTGTTTACGTATAGTTTGTAGAATGTATGTGTGACGTCATGAATGTTGCTTTCTATTGTAATTTATGCTTGTAATATTAGTTTATCTGTTTATCCTCGTCCTCAAACAAGGAACGGCCTTTTAGGCCACTATGCTGTTTCAATAGATTTCATTCAGAAATCTATTGGGTTGAAATATGACGTTGAAGACGCCAAATTTCTTTGCGACAGAATCTTGGCAATTGACGTGATCACCACTCATGTGTCTTGTTTCAGTAGTAAAAAAGTTCACCATCTTGTTGCAAGATAAATAATTGATTTTTGAAGTGGTTTTTTTTCATCAATCCAATAGCTGGAACCACAATACTGTTAAAAGAGGATTGATCTTAGGCCGTTCTCCACGAAAATCAGAGGAGACTCCCAAGTTTTCGAGATAGGGGAAATCTTGGATTTCTTCTGATCATGAATATTGAATTGGGTTGGCTAACTTGGCTTCAATAATGAAGAGTTTCTCGTTAGAAAAATCTATTTCATACCTTGTCGTGTCCACTTTAAGCTCTCTGAGAAGGACCTTTGTTACTTTTTAAGAAGTGTGAGGACTTAGTGTTCTCTCATTTTGTAGGAAGCGACTGAAGATCCTTCGTGATGATGGTTCTAATTGAAGTCTGGATCACATTCATGTATTTAGCTATATTTTGAATTTTTTCAAGTATTTCTTCGAGTCTTCAACATTGCACAAACATTCTTAGCCATTTTCTTTATTCGAACAAGTACTTCCACTTCTACACTTCTAGGACAAGGTCAACGAAGCTACTATTCACAACATGGTGCAATGTCGATTTGCAACTTTTAAAAGCATAATGATATCAGAGTTGGGTTTCCCTGTACGATGGTTTAACCCTTTCATTTTAGACCTGATATTTTAGATTTTATTAAAAATAACCAAATAATAAGATTATATAAATAAACTTAATAAAAAAGCAAATGATAAACATATATAGTGATGTTTGATATGTTTAACTATAAATTTCACAGAAACGATTAATTAATGACTTTAAATTCACCCTGATTTACAATTTCATATTTCGACCTATTATCTGAAATATATGTGGAATGTGTATGTTTTAGTTGAAAGTGAAGAAATACAGATATATAGAGAGTAATATTAGGCATTAAAAACTGTTTCATGGCCTAAAAATAAATTTCTATAGTGCGCAATATTCGCCCCGCCATGCAAAATATGGTGGGGCGAATAGTTGCGCACGAAAAAACTTCGCTAACTAAAAAATTAGAAAGTCTAGAACCTTGTAATTTTAACTGAGGCGACTTAAGTCAATGATCATCATGCACTGAAAACTTCAGTTCATTATCTGGGATATAAATTTTTTTCTGACAAATTTATTTTTTAGAGTAATTCGGTAAAAGGAATTTTCGACTAGGTACTTTTCATATGGTCTTAAATGTGATTTATTTCAACTATGAATATATGCCTGTAAGCTGTTTCAATTTTATACAGTGTTACTACATATTTGAGCGCCGGTCTATGACTATTTTTGTTATTGGGCTAGCACGTTCATAGCCCTTTTGACGTGTGGTGCGCAAGATTCACCCCGTGTGCTGCTGCGCGAGTTTCGCCCTTCCCGACCCTACTTATGTATCTATATTTGTATAGAGTTGCTATTGATTAATTTTTAGATTATCTTATCTTATTTTGACACTATCTTATTTTCGACACTATCTTATTTTCGACACTATCTTATTTTCGACACTATCGTATTTTTGACACCATCTTATTTTCGACACCATCTTATTTTCGATACTATCGTATTTTCGACACCATCTAATTTTCGACACCATCTTATTTTCGACACCATCTTATTTTCGACACCATCTTATTTTTGACACAATCTTATTTTCGACACTATCTTATTTTCGACACCATCTTATTCTTGACACCATCTTATTTTCGACACCATCTTATTTTCGACACCATCTTATTTTCGACACCATCTTATTTTCGACACCATCTTATTTTCGACACTATCTTATAAATCCACCGAAGTGTTTCCTCTTTTCCAATACTTCATTTTAAATTCATTAATTGTATTTCCAGTGATATTAATCTGAACAAAATCCAATTTGTAATTTCAAACTGATTGGAAACTATGAACCCAATCCGGCAAATTGTATTTTATTAATATTAATAATATTATTGAAAGACTTATAGATATTTTAAAATGGTGCTATAAATAATTCTCTCTGGTAACTATCAGAGCATTTCAGGTGATGATTTTCTTGCCAGAGATTGACAAACTCAGCATGGAATAAACGTAATAAATAAGAAAAGTTATTTTGGCACTAATTCTTTCTTATCTCATTTTCTTTTTCTTCAGCTCGCAGTGCAATCTACTGAGTTTTGCAATAAATTGGCATGTGTGTGTTCAGTTCTTTAATATGTTGGCATATCTTAGTCTTCCGAGTCAATTCCCATAGCACTGCAATAAAAACAAATGAAACCTTATTATCTCCCTTTGTGTTTTTTACCATCTCCCTACCACTGTTCACATTGAGATTAGTTCTGACCTCATGTCATGGTGCTGATAAGTATTACATACATGTGCATTGGAACAACATTCATGGTCATTATAGATAACGTACAATAAAAACACCATGGTAGTAGTTTGTTTTCCGTTGTAGAGGGTCCCTCCACGTTCAAATGCGCAGCACAATGATATTTAGGCTGCAATAACTATAACTATCAATTGAATTCATAACAAGCTCGTACTATGAGTTGTTATTGATATAGCAGAGTACTTCTGCTGTTATATGTTACTAAGCAGTCGCTCTATTTCTAGAAAAGAGAAACACGCTTTTTTACGTTCTAGTGATACAGGGGTAGAACAGAGAAATGAAAGGCTTAACCTTTTGGCATCATAATTTTTGAACATAATGTAGAGAAGCAAAGGTTGGCATTTTTAATAGTTTTCATTTACTTAATATTAATATATGTATTATACAAATGGCAGACCGCTCGGACATCCGAGGTCAAACTGTTGGTGCTTGTTTGGCAGGCGCTAGTATAACAAAGGCTGTCTGAATGCTTTGTGTTTCGTAAGTTAATGTCTAAAAAGTAATAATTTCATTTGAAAGTGAAGGAAAAACGTCCAAAGCAAAGTACAGGTCAGATCGAAAATCGAAGTTGTCAGAAAGAGACTGTATGACTTTAAACCAAATTGTTAGAACGAATCGTACAACCACGGCTCCTAAAATCATGACAGAGCTCAATGAACACCTCCAGAACCCAGTTATAAGCAAATTTGTTCGTCGGGAACAGCACAAAAATGGATTCTATCGAAGAGCTGCAAGAAGTTTCTAATTTTTTAAACCCTGTATATTGGTATAGAGCTCAAATGCATTGGAGTATGAACTATATTTGAGCGGAGCACCTCGTTCACAGTTTGGACGCTAATACGTGCCAAGCTAAAAATAGGCAAAGCTTATTCGAATGCCTATTTCTAACTGAGAAATCAATGTAACTAATCCTCATTATTAGTTTTATGAAATAATTTTGAAACTGTTCCATTGGTCAATGGTCATATGTACATAATCACTTAACTCTTTACAACCTGAATTAATTTTCAAAAGTTAGAACTTTATAAACTTTGAATGTGTCTAGTTAGTAGCCAATAAATAGTTAATATATGAACTAAATTTAATCAGTTTTGAAGTTTCCTAAATTTTGATTTTAATACGTGATGCGATAGTCACATTCGTCACTAGGCTCCACGCATTCAATATATCGTAGCAAAGTCCTTTATTTTTTATGTGACGAATTGGTCACGCACAGTCGTAAAGGGAACAACTAATTAATATGAAAACTAATTTTGCAAACCAATGAAGGGTTAAATATTTTATTGATTGAAAATCTTTTTTTATGTGTATTTGAAAAAACTCACTTTTCACGAGTCAAGAGGTCTCGATTTCTCAATAGCTATGGTCGACAGAGGGTTTGACTTTGCTTTAAGAGTCTATGGGACTTTCCATATGGGTGAGTTGTTTTCAAAGTCTTCTCTTAAGTGATAAGAAATATATTCTAAAAAGCAGTTATTCCACTTGGAATTTTATAGATAATCAAAAATATGATTATGGTATGAAGTAGATTTCTCCGAATTCTCAGTGTAATTCAAATTATTTTCAAATCTTTCCTCCGAATGATGAATCTCTTGGAATTAATTTTCAATCAAACAAGGAGATTGTTTTCCTCAGAGATATCTGCCACCGACAGATATCTCAATTGGATATGGAAAATGTGTAGCATTGGAATGATAATACCTTTTATTCCATCTTCGTACTCCTTTTATCGATTGATAATAACTGGAGTTCTGCTTATTCAAATAACTGTTTTACCAAATAAAACAATGAATGTCATTTACAAAATACTTCAATGCTATCCACTATTTCTTGATAATGCGGGGTCTAACAAGCAAATTAATACTATTATATTTTTTATGATTGAACATTAATATCTCAGAAAGATTTCATTTTATAATTGGAAATAAAAACTACTCAACAAATAGCGTCTTCTCGAGGCCATTATGGCTGGACCCACGCGCAGCATTTACTTACATTTGTAAGTCGTATATCCGCCATATTCACAACGACATTGCCTTTCTGATGTCATGCTGGTAGCACTTTACACTGCCGCGAGGCCAGTCAACCATCATAGCTTTGATACAAGTTGTGGGGCCACAAATCTTTCTATTAGTATCACACACCCATATGTGCTAAAGGGAGTCCTCTTTTAACACATAAGTGAAGAATTGCGCTAAGATTTCACCCTCACTTGTCAGCAGACAGAAGACTATCGCGATAGCTGGATTCATCGTGTCGTGGACTACAGTGCTCGACGATACGACCTAGCGTCATTCCGTGTATTTAAGGCCCTAACAACCGAAAAAAATTTCTAAAAAAGTTGGTGACAAGCCTTTTGTCTCTTTCTGGTAACATTATAGTTTGACTGGGGTATTTATCGATTTTTTACAAGTTGGCTGTGGCCCGAGTGATACGAAAGCATACGACAGTTCGGTTAGTCTGCTCCATTACGCAAACTTTCTTCCGTGAAATCTTAATGTCAATTACTAGGTTTGTTAGACAGCCAGCATCAACTGAATCTGGTCTGTTTCCATTCCGTTCTTGGTAAAACGTGCCAACCTTCTTTAAACACTTTTCTTTAAAAGCAATATTTATGCTAACTCATCTGCTAACCTAAAATGTAATCCAAATAATAACACGCTTTTAAACTCACTGAAGAAAGTGATACGAGAACTGTCAACCTGATTGATTATCAAGAAATATCTTGAATGTTAGATTCTTCGGGATCATTAATCATCATGAAAATGGGATAAAGTTGCTCATGAATAGACATGTCAATAAAGAATGTATCCGTTTAAGGGTGATATTGAGAAAACGTTATCAGAATCTCTCTCATCTGGTTTTGGTATCCTATTGAAATGATGGAAATTTCACTAAATTAAAAATGGTTAATTTCTTTTAATGTGAGAAACATTACACGAACTGAGTAAGTGAAACTAAGAAAGGGAGTTCATATTATTAGTGTTGATCTTAAAATATTATTATTGATATTAAATTCAACTCTTCAGAACATATATTATTATTAGATTACTTAACAACAGATATATTAGTGCGTGGATAATATGTAGAAAGTAGGATATATAATTAATTCCTTTTTATTATTAAAACTCTAATTAAACAAAACTATTTTTTGTAGATTTTCATCAATCAAATTAATTTTCTTTATGAAATAATTAGAATAGCAAGGATTATATAAGTTAGAATTAAATGCAACTTCCCCCGAGAAAACCACTTTTTCACTTAGTACTAACGTGAATGAATTGGTAACTCCATTTCATCTATTTGAATTATTCATATTCACTCAAAATAGATAGATATGAATATCCTTATACCGTACCAGTGCATATCTTAAGGGGAATATATTGTTAGATACATATTTCCATTTCTACCTAGTTTACCTATATGCTTGTTGTGAAATAATATTATATGTTTTCTTATTAATATCAGACACTGTAGTTTCTTAGGTCTGATTTATTTATTGATGCTATTGCTCATTTGAAAAAGTGCGATTTTTAACAATCTTTTTCAACATACTTGCAGTTTTAGAGGATTGCTCTAGAGTTATGCTCTTCAATTGCAAAGTCACTGATTTTGTGTTAGGTAGGCTCGTAGTTTTCATTTATTATCACCTTTTCATTTTTCTTGTGTCCTTGGTAAGTGACTGCATTCGTGAAATAGCTTTCATGCATCCATGAGCATCGTCACCGACAGTGGCAGGTGACTTTGTTCATGGAACTACTTTCCTTTCTGACTGCTTCTTCCAGTCCCTTTTATTTAATTTCCTTTTGACGTCAGCAATATAGCCTTTGGTTCCGAAACAGACGTTAAACCATGATATTTTCCCTTTTATTCCCTAACACGTACACTGTGAACCGAAAACTACGAATACTAATTTATTGTAGTTCGTCTCTCATGTCCTTTTTGCGTTCAAATTTCTAACATAAAAGAATAATTCTCTAGTGTGAACCTGTTTTCTGAAAATAAAAAACAGGTTTAAGGTTATTATCTTAAATTACTTTGATTTAGTAATCTTTTATTACTTTGATTTAGTAATCTTTAATTACTTTGATTGAGTAATCTTAAATTACTTTGATTGAGTAATCTTAAATTACTTTGATTTAGTAATCTTAAATTACTTTGATTTAGTAATCTTTAATTACTTTGATTGAGTAATCTTAAATTACTTTGATTTAGTAATCTTTAATTACTTTGATTGAGTAATCTTAAATTACTTTGATTTAGTAATCTTTAATTACTTTGATTGAGTAATCTTAAATTACTTTGATTTAGTAATCTTAAATTACTTTGATTGAGTAATCTTAAATTACTTTGATTGAGTAATCTTAAATTACTTTGATTTAGTAATCTTTAATTACTTTGATTTAGTAATCTTAAATTACTTTGATTTAGTAATCTTTAATTACTTTGATTTAGTAATCTTAAATTACTTTGATTTAGTAATCTTAAATTACTTTGATTGAGTAATCTTAAATTACTAAATCAAAATCTTTGATTTCAGCAGTGTTCACATCAAATAATTCTACAGCAGCTTTTAAATTACAATAATTACGAACGATTGGATTTGGTAATGGTTTGAAGTTACATTTTTTCACATTAGTTTCAACATTTAGAGAATTAGTTTGCTATTAGACTGATTAGAGTTTGTGTAATTTAAGTTATTAATGTGATTAAGCAATAAACTAGTTTTAATTTTAATTACTTTTATTCTAAGAAGCTGTTGCAATTAGCTAACAAATTTTATCAAGCATATTCTACAGAATTATAAAATATAAATTATCATAAAATCTTCGTTCCAGTTCTGCCTGGAGTAAGAACTAAGGAATGAAAGGAGAACAGAAAGATCTCTATGTCGCTTCTCGTGTCTCATTATATCTCCATTTAATTATTCTGTTTGAACTCAGAAGAACATCGCATTTTTCAATCGGCTGCCAAAACAAGTTCATTTCCTAGTTTATTCAGAGCGAATTAACAATCTAATAAATTACCTTTTGGTTTGCTAGTTCAGATCTAGTCTAGCAAAGGAACATCTAGAGTGGAATTACTATTGTTAGAATGAGATGGTCGAAGCTATTGAAAATTAGGAAAAATCTTGAAGTTCAATTACTGAATAGATTAACATTAACTCCAATATATACCGCATAAATAAAGTATTATAATAGTTATACTCATTTCCATGCGATTGTCACTCTTTACTTGTATAGCATTAGAATACATTTAGGCGATAAAGCATTTTTCATAGCGACAGTGAACTACTCTATCTTACAAATCCAGTTAGTATGCTAGCCCATACTGATAGATATCACATGCAGCATCACATATCTTATCACATGCAGCATCACATATCTTATCACATGCAGCATCACATATCTTATCACATGCAGCATCACATATCTTATCACATGCAGCATCACATATCTTATCACATGCAGCATCACAAATCTTATCACATGCAGCATCACATATCTTATCACATGCAGCATCACATATCTTATCACATGCAGCATCACATATCTTATCACATGCGGCATCACATATCTTATCACATGCAGCATCACATATCTTATCACATGCGGCATCACATATCTTATCACATGCAGCATCACATATCTTATCACATGCGGCATCACATATCTTATCACATGCGGCATCACATATCTTATCACATGCGGCATCGCATATCTTATCAGTTACATCACACATCTTATCACATGCGACATCGCATATCTTATCAGTTACATCACATATCTTATCAGTTACATCACATATCTTATCAGTTACATCACATATCTTATCAGTTACATCACATATCTTATCAGTTACATCACATATCTTATCAGTTACATCACATATCTTATCAGTTACATCACATATCTTATCAGTTACATCACATATCTTATCAGTTACACCACATATCTTATCAGTTACATCACATATCTTATCAGTTACACCACACATCTTATCAGTTACATCGCATATCTTATCAGTTACATCACACATCTTATCAGTTACATCGCATATCTTATCAGTTACATCACATATCTTATCAGTAACATTGCATATCTTATCAGTTACATCGCATATCTTATCAGTTACATCACACATCTTATCAGTTACATCGCATATCTTATCAGTTACATCACATATCTTATCAGTTACATCACACATCTTATCAGTTACATCACATATCTTATCAGTTACATCACATATCTTATCAGTTACATCACATATCTTATCAGTTACATCACATATCTTATCAGTTACATCACACATCTTATCAGTTACATCACATATCTTATCAGTTACATCACACATCTTATCAGTTACATCACACATCTTATCAGTTACATCACATATCTTATCAGTTACATCGCATATCTTATCAGTTACATCACATATCTTATCAGTTACATCGCATATCTTATCAGTTACATCACATATCTTATCAGTTACATCGCATATCTTATCAGTTACATCACATATCTTATCAGTTACATCGCATATCTTATCAGTTACATCACATATCTTATCAGTTACATCAGTAATGTATTGAAAATATTTCATGAATATTAACAATTATTTGATGAATATTAACAAAAAACTATCTACTAATCAATACAGAATGAAGAAACTTCAGCTATTCATATTTTAGTGAACATAAATAGATGCTTTTTTTCTATCCATCTTGTACTTTCTATAGATTTAAATAAATCAATAAACAGCAACTATAGTTATATAGCAACTATTAGGATGTTGATTCGATCATACACATGTATGAACTACATGACTGCTTACATCAATAAATTAATATGTACTTAATTGATGCTGGTACTGATATACATAAGTTCAACTTATTTATTCTAAGATACAAAACCATTAATTATATTTGTAAATTGCCTGCTGAGTGTCGTGGCATTTTTAAGATGAACTTACAATAATTAATTAAATTAAATGCATACAATTATTATTCGAATTTGCCATGATTTTCACTCATTTTATTTATTTTATTCATATTTTCACTCTCTCATCAATAAATTATAGTTAAATAAATCATAGTTAAATCGAAAATCAGAAATTTGATTCTAATAGATAAGATAATATCGAACGAGCTAAGATACTATATATCTTGCATCTGATATAATGACTTTAAATTTCATTTAATTCGTTTGAAACTAGGCTTGTTGGTGCTAACTTATTTCCTCAGTATACAAACAAACAAGCAATGAGGAGTTTTATAAATAAACAGTTTTATGAAAGTTTTACGTGTCTAGATTTAAGATGACCAGACAACTTTTTCATTGAAACTCGTGTGAATGTACAAAAAACATCTATTATAATAATGTATTGATTTCAAATAGCAAACGAGGCATTTCCTAAGATTCTATTTGCCGAAAATTGCTCTGCAAATATTGAAATCAGATTTTGACTATTAGGTGTTGACTGAATAAATCAGTTTGTGGTGGTAGAAGAAATAAGTCGATAACAGAAAGATTAGATCATTTCTTTTACATTAGTCATCTCACACTAACATCATTTTTAGTGTTCAATAAATAAATAATAATTTTCAATATATAGCTGCAAATATACTGGTTTAAATGGACTGTATTTCAGAAATAAGGAAAACTGTTTTGCGTATCAAAAATAAATCATTCAAATTTGAAATTTTTCTACAAGTCGTATATCATTTTCAAATTTCCTATTTCAAATTCATTCGTTGTATCATGGCGGTTGATAGAAAATAGTGATAAAGATCAACAAAGAAGGTGAGACTAATTGCAAAGAAGAAGTTAACTCTGAATTGTCCAACTGTTTAGATAATTGTTAAATAATTCAGGAAGACTGATACAACCTCTGATAAATCAAGACGAAGCTGTAAATGAAGCGTACTGTATAAAAAATGATCAAAATGACGTTGATTTCATTGTAAAATAACTACAGAAGCAGGTTTTAGTAAAACGTTAATGTATTGAGCGCTGAAAGAAGATCTGAGAACAAAATCCATTTAAAATAATGAAACCTCATGAGCTTACTGACCATCATGAGAGAATGAGAGCAGAAAGAAGTCGTCACATCCTGAAGGAGATTGCCTAACTATATTGGTGTTCACTGATGAGAAGAACTTTGACATTGAGCAAGTAGTGAACTATCAGAATGATCGAGTTTAGAGTTTTCAAGTTCACTCGAGGATAGGATTGTGACGAGACGTATAAGTGCACAGTGTGTGATTGTTTTGTGACGGTCACTGTAGGACTTCCCCTCATACTTCCCAAATTGAACTCAGAACAGTACATCTCTCTCACTCTGGAGTCAAAGTTGCTACCATTGTCTAATTAACACTTTCATGGTTCACCATAGATTTTTCATCATGATCAGTAACATCGCATGGATACAAGTTGATCCAAACATGGATTCAAAGGAAAATTGCATCCTTGATAGGTGAAAATGTCTGTCCAACAATGAGTTCAGACATTAATCCGTTGACTGTTTTATCTTTCCAATTCTGGAGCGAAGAGTCTCAGCTACTCCTCACATATTTCTCGAGTCCCTGAAAGCAAAATTGTAGAAAGACAGAGTAGCAGTTCCACAACAATAGATGTGTGCCACTTGTGATACAATTGCCACTAGACTGAAAACATTAATTCGTTAAAAGTGTGGTCATATCGATGAGATGGAACACTCTACTAGTTCTTTACTATTCATATTTTGTTCACACTAAGTTGCCTTAAACTTTGTTGCCTAAATTCAGAATCACCCTGTCTTGAATTATTACAATGGTGAGATTCAAGGAGTTTCCTAAAAATAAGTGAAAGTTCACAGAACCGTTGAACTGATCTCTGAATAAACTTTAATATATTTAATATTTCATATTATTCTAATGTTTTATCAATATTTCATATGATTCTAATGTTTTATCAATATTTTGAATATAATGATAAATACAATAATTAATTAGGTTTATTTATTATTAACTATTTAGACAAAAATAGATTTAATTTCATATCAACCGGTAAATGAGCGAACCTGTTGCTAGACAGTTCGAATCTCACCGCTGTTTGAAAACTTCTTCAATGTGGTGGTTTCAATATACTGTTTTTTAAACTTTATCACTACTTTTTCTTGGAGAAACTACCTCCAATAGAAGAACATAAGAAGCCGGAGAGATTTCCTTTCAATATTCCACAAACTTTTGGAATGTGTCTCGGAATCAATTCCAAATCTGATAAAAGATTTCATTGAGCGAGGATAACAAGATCGGAAAACAAGATGTGAGGAATAGAGGACTAACTTCTTTGGACCTGAAAAACATTCTACCTACAGCCAACTGGCACAAAGTGAGAGAGAAGTGTTATTACCAATACTTTATTAGCACTTTAATGCACAATATTCTATCTTCGAGAAGTAATTTAAACTCAATGTTAATAGTTTTTCATATTTACATTCTTTGTACCATACGAAAAATAAAATATGAAACGTGAACATTGCAATGAGTGTAAATCTTTCCAATCAATATTCTAATATAATAGTTTCGAAATTTGTCTAATTCACAACGAATACGAACCATTTTAGCCTGTATACGAACCATTTTAGCCTGTATACGAACCATTTTAGCCTGTATACGAACCATTTTAGCCTGTATACGAACCATTTTAGCCTGTATACTGTTTATACATATAATTATAGCAAAAAATAATTGATGCTTAAACACTCATTCTTAGAAAATTTTGGAATGCAAAATCTCTGTTTTTTATGTCATTGCCATAATCAGACATAAAACATTAATCATTTCTAAATGTGTTTGCTGCATATTGTTTTAATAGCATTAGTCACTTTTCCACAACAAAAATGTAACCAAATATTTAATTAGTAGTACTTTTAAAACAAAAGTGTTTAGGCGACCAAAATTTTAACCTCTAAATAATTACTATACGTAATTGGCTCTATTTTTCAACATTAATTTAATTAGTTTATTGTTGTTTTATAGACGTTATATAATTCCCTTTAATAAATGCTAAATTTTCTACTACGTACAAAGGTAACTTACTCATCATTAACCTTACTAACCTCCACTTTTAGGGTAGCATTTCTGTGGCTCTCTCTAGACATGTGCGAAACTGCCTCAGCTTTGCGATGACACACTTTTATCATTTCCCTATGCCGTCATGTCAATGCTTCTAATTTCAGACTATTCCGATTGCCTTCTGTTCTAAATCTCTGTAAAAGAAGTAGTATGAGAAGAAGTAGTATGAGAAGAAGTAGTATGAGAAGAAGTAGTGTGAGAAGAAGTAGTATGAGAAGAAGTAGTATGAGAAGAAGTAGTATGAGAAGAAGTAGTGTGAGAAGAAGTAGTATGAGAAGAAGTAGTGTGAGAAGAAGTAGTATGAGAAGAAGTAGTATGAGAAGAAGTAGTATGAGAAGAAGTAGTATGAGAAGAAGTAGTATGAGAAGAAGTAGTATGAGAAGAAGTAGTATGAGAAGAAGTAGTATGAGAAGAAGTAGTATGAGAAGAAGTAGTATGAGAAGAAGTAGTATGAGAAGAAGTAGTATGAGAAGAAGTAGTGTGAGAAGAAGTAGTATGAGAAGAAGTGGTATGAGAAGAAGTAGTATGAGAAGAAATTGCATCGATAATTGCTGTCAGGCTAGCACCTATTATTCCTGCCTAACAATATTTTTATTGTTTCTTGTTCTACTTATATAGTGTTCTTTTTATATATTGAATAGTAATCCAAACCTAATCGCATGTCTCACGGGTCAAAAAGATCCAATGTCTTTAGTCTTAAGATTTCTCAAATATTTTACTTCTGGTCTTAATTAATTAGGTTTTTAGTGATAAATAAAAATCATATTTTTTGAGGTGTTTTTCATTGAGATGTTGGTTATTCCACACATACCATGCAAACTACCAAAAACGTTATGCATATTTTGGTAATTTACACTCGTTATAGCGCAATACACAATATCAAAAGTGTTTGTCATCCACCTTATCACTATCTTATACGGGGTTGTGACAATATGCTCATAGATCAAGAAAATGTTATAGACAGAGAGAATTCAACACTTTTGAATCGTTCTAAGCAATCAGTATATATGAATTCTACATATAGTATTCGATACCATATAATTTCGTTTCTTCGCTGATATTCGTAAGATCTATGATTTTAAAAGCATATTGTCACAACTCAACTTATCACAGTCTATGCTGGTGTATAGTTTCTATATAATTGTGTGACTCCATCTCCAGTTATTCTCAATTGCCTCCACTTCACAGGAGGTTGGTTCCTATCTACCGTTAACACCCAGAATTACCTTCCTTATACCAGTTAACAATTATTAGTCTACCAATTTTCTCCTGTTTTATGAATCATCTTCAGTTTATTATTCCAGAAAGGTATAAAAAACTTCTAATTGAAATAGAATCAAAATACCATTCTTTCATATTTATAAAATTAAATGTAAATAAAATGTATCTATTTATAAAAGTAAAGAAATGTTCATTTTATTACCCTCCCCTCCACTGGAAAAATAAATGTCTTAGATGCTTATAAATATTTAGACTAAAGAAACGTGTATATTCAAAACAAATTTAAATTTAAGAAGTGAAAAATTTATTGATAAATAAAGAAATGCTCTCAAAATCTTCATTTCAAAGCAACTCCAACCTAATATTACTCCAACTTTCCTTTGTTTATTTAAACACAAATTTCCCTTCGCTGTTTTGAGTCTTTTGAGTCGTATTAATTTGGACTCGGCAATAGGAAGCTCTTCCAAATTCAATTTATTTCATCCTTTGCTATTTCCTCTACAAATACTTTTTGCGAGTGACTTTCATTCGTATTTCTTTGTTCATTTCCAAAATTGAACACTGACAAATGATCATTGCGACATTTTTAACGACATTATTTTCCTTAGAAAATAAGAATTTACACCATTTCTTCTTTGGAGGTGTCAAAATTTCCTTACTCATAATTAGATTGCCTAATTAACTTGTAAGTTGTAGACATATGATTAGTTTATTAGTTTCAGAAACCAATGTATGTTTTTATTATTGAAACATTGTTATCTAATACTCTAAGGGAAATATCTTATTACAATTAAATTGACTGTCTATTTGTAGATGATATCACAATTCAAAATATGTTCTGTCCCAATATGTATTAAATCGCTCTAAGCAAGCATTATATATGATACTGCTTGCTAAGCTAACTATATCACAGTTAGCTTGGCAATACAGTCAATTCATTTGGCAAAGATTTAAGCAGCTTTACAGACAGTGGTTGTAGATAGAAGTAAAGATGATGCTGCTATAGATATATTTAGTCCAAATTTCCAGCTTTAAAAAACGTAATGGCATCACATATGGATGTTAAAAGGCAAAACCTACTTCTCTGAATTATCTCCCTTTGTACTAAATAGAAAGACTTTCTCAGGATAATAACGAGAGACAAGAAATGGCGTGTATCTTTTTTAAAGTTGTAGATATATTTATCTGTTAACAATGGGAGATGTAATGAAACCAATATTGACTCCCCCAGTCTCTCATTTTACATTCAAATAATTATTCTATTCAGGAATGGAATTAAAATGAAGACTTTTAACTTATTCAATTGAACTCATATTTGTAAATTAAAATTGAATCCTTGTCTAGAATTAATGTACATGTAGGAAATAATTCAGGTGAATTGGAATAAATTATTATATGTGATAAGAAATGTCATGTTATTTTTACATGACATATTTTTTTTTATAGAAAATAATAATATATATTAAGTAATGTTTACTCTCTGCTAAAGTTTCTTTTGTATTTGAAATATTGCTATCAAAAGTGTTCAATTGAATTTCTCTACTGAAAGAGGCACTTTATGGTTATTGCATCAGAGGCAAACTTCAGAAAAATCCCATTGCTAGGGTAAACCAATGAATTTTATTTTAAAAGTGAAATTAATTAAAGTCGATGTTGCGTTCTTTTTTATAGTATCAGATTGTACTCTAGACTAAGCAAGAAGGTACTACCAATTAGAAAACACTTCCCTTCTAATTGGTATTTCCGGCGATCTTCAAAATGAGAAAAAAATTCAACAGCTAAATTTAAATACAACATGAGCCATATATGTGGAGTCCTTTGTAGTTGAACTTCGTGTATTTCAAATCATTGTATAATATCTATTATGTTGTAAGTGAAGATTTTAACATGCGTAAATTAACATGTTCTCTCCTTGTTGGTAAATAGACCACTAACTATATTCACTGGATATACCTAATATCAAGTAGATTAATAAACAGCATATATGCATATTGAACAGGCTTGTGGTAAAAATATTGAATATGTGTAAATTAGAAATGCTGGTATCTAGAGAAAACACAAATCATGTTACAGTATTATATTTCTCTTCATTGTATAGCTCACCGTGGAGACCAATCAGTGTTGCAGCCTCAAACTTTGCAAATCTGTATCGAGAAAAGCCATTTTTCAAAGAGTTATCTTCGTATTTGTCAACTGCTTCATGACATCGAGAACAGACAGTCTGTGGAAAATTGATTGCTTTACTCCATCGGTCTTCATTGGAGCAAAAGAAGGGGATTACCAAATGTCTCAGCAAATCGAATTTGATTAGAGGTTCTAGTTTTATGGAGAATTTATGCACTAATGGTTATTTAGGGTAGTTGCTTATGACAACTATAATTTAGGTTTATTTATTTCACACCAATTTCTCATAGCTAGGGAAAGAATGTATCATACTGAATACAAGTATTTGTATCTTAATTTCATATTTTAAAATATCGATATCGATCAAAATAATCATCGACAAATGAAAATACAACTTAATTTCTTCAGTGAGGTAATTGAAATAAAACATGAAATAGGTATCAAATTTTACTTTCACTAATAACTTGCAGAGATAATAATGAGAATGAGAATGAGAATGAGAATGAGAATATTTATTCAGAAATGCATAACATATAGGGAATATTATGAAGGAATATTATTTATTTTTCTGAAGCCCGTCCTGGTACTCTTTATTTGAGTATTATTGGGCAATTAAAAAATTAAAAAATTTCATCTAGTCTAAATTGAGTAACTCCAACCAAAGAAAATAAATCAAGAATTACATATACGTTACAATAATATAATGTTACACAAAACTTATTAATATGAACAAACTTTATTGCTATCCTACCAATTTCACAATCACCAAAATGAAAATAAATTGTATATGAAAATATGATGAACAAATATATAATTACAATTACAAAATAATCATTGGAAGTATTCACCTAACCTAACCTAATCTAATCTAAATTCTACCTAATATAATCTACACCTCAGAGTTTATCCATTTTCTAATTTCATGCTTAAACTTCCTACTATCATTTACAGTTTTGATATAGTTTGGTAGAGCATTCCAGATCTTTACTGAATTGTAAAAAAATTGATTTTGTGAGACAGTTTTGTGAATCTGAGGCAAATTTAAATTATCGTTGGTTCTAGATCTAGTTCGGTAACAATGTGTTGGAGCCAAATTTGATATTTTGTGATGAAAATGAACAGAAAACCGAGATGAAACGGAATATTTGTGAAATTGGTTAAGGATATTATATCTATAAAGGTTAAATAGTGAAAGAGGTGCTTTTTTATCTGTTTGCAAATTATTCAAAATGGACTGGGCTCTGATTACAATTCTATTTAACTTATTTATGTTAGTTACCCCGCATCCTCCCCACACAGTAATGCCATACATTAAAACTGATTGGAAAAGAGAAAAATACATTATTTTTAATACTGCTGGTGGTACAATAGTTTGCATTTTCTTCAGAAGTCCTACTACATAAGAAAGTTTTCTACCTAAAATATTGATATGTTCATTAAAATTAAGCCTATTATCTATATGTAGTCCCAAAAATTTTACATTTGTTACCTGATTAACAAAATCATCCCCTATTGAAACACCAAATAAATTTCGTTGAATACGAGCATGTGTGAATAAAATGAAAGAAGTTTTATCAACGTTCAACGACAGCCTATTAGATTTCATCCACTCATCTACCTTAGATAGCTCCAAACTAACATCCCTACAGAGATCATCCAAGCAGTTACCTGACATAAATACAGTAGTGTCATCAGCAAAGTGAATGAAGGATAACCTATCAGAACAATTATGCATATCGTTTACATACAAGGAGAACAAATACGGAGAGCTAACTGATCCCTGAGGCAGTCCAATGTTCATATTTTCAATAGAAGAAGTATTACCCTTTACATCAACATAAATTTTACGGTCAGTCAGGTAATCCCTAAACCAGTCTAAAATACTACCACGGAATCCCAACCTCTCTAACTTTCCAACCATTATCCGCTTGTTCACAGTGTCAAATGCTTTCGATAGGTCCAGAAACACTGCGATTGTATGAGCCTTTTTATCAAGATTATCTGAGCACCTATCCGTGAACTCTAATATCGCATCTGATGTACCAAATCCCGTCCTAAATCCATATTGTTTATCATAAATTATTTTTTGACAATCTAGATATTCGGTAACTCTACATTTCATAATTTTTTCAATTATCTTAGATACGGTAGACAAAGTAGAGATTGGGCGATAATTATTTACTACCTTAGAATTTTTGTTCTTATAAATAGGTATAATGCGAGATTTTTTTAGTACATCAGGGAAACTACCTTCAATAACAGATGAGTCAAATATATCTACAACAATATCAGCTATATAATGGATTAGAATTTTATATATAAAAATAGGAATACAATTTACATTACTTCCCCTACCAGACATAGCCATCACAATTTTAATCACTTCCTGCCTGGAAGTAGGTTTTACACAGAAATTATTACTAGAAGGAGTAGGCATATAATGCAGTGGGTCAATATTAGATGTTGGAATACTACTGTCTAAATCATTTGCTACAGAAGAAAAATATTTTACGAATAATTCTGAAATAGCAGCTGGGTCTGTGGTGTCTACTCCGTTATCATCTAAGATTATATCAGAGTGCTTCTTGTTTCTATCTAACAATTTATTAATGGTTTGCCAGTTTTTCTTACAATCATTTTTAATTGAATTAAACTTATGGCCATAGAAGCTTATTTTTTCTCTACTTATTTTTTTAGTTAATGCATTTTTATAATTGTTATATATGTCAAAAGGAACGGTTCCCTGTTTGTATCTCTTAAATAGTTTATGCTTAAAATTAATTTCGTTAGCTAGCACTTCGCTAATCCAGGGCTTAGAAAGTTTTTTATGAGAGATAGTTTTTGTTTTCTTAGGGCAACACCTATCATAGTTACACCACAGATTATCCAGCAGCCATTCAGTTTTCCTATCCACATTTCCATTCCCGTTTTCATTCCAATATTTTCTTACAAATTCAGGCATGGAATTAATTAATGATTTTACATTTTTACCATCGTGATCACGAATAATTCTTACTATGGGAGCTTTATTATTTGTAATTTCAAGTATACAGAAAACTGGATAATGATCAGAAATGTCAACTACAAGTGAACCTGAATGTGACACATTAAATCCGTTGTACCATATGTGATCTAAACATTTGGCTGTAGTTTCGGTTATACGAGTAGGCACGCTAATCAAAGGAAACATATTATTAGAAAACATAATATTGTACATATCTGAACTTATATTATTATCTATCAAATTAACGTTCAAGTCTCCTACGATGATCAAACTTTTACCTAAATAATCACCGACAGTAGCATTAATGAAATCTAAGAATACTGGCAAGGACAAGCTAGGAGGTCTGTATATTGCCAATATGGTCAACAACTGACCGTTATTATGGTTTGCAAAATAAAGATTTACCACACAAGACTCACATGATTCTGTTATAATAGACTTTTCCGTATCTAACTGTGACAGTAATCCTACTCTGACATACATAGACACACCTCCTCCGGATCTACCTGCTCTAAATGTGTGATATCCAAAATAGCCATCAATTTCAGAACAATGTGCATCAGAAAACCAGGTTTCGCTCAAAACTGTTAGAACAGAGCATATCATTTGTAAATCTTCCACTAACATATTATAATTGCAACGCAACATATTTGGTTTGGTAACTGTTCTTTTTAAATTAGTTTTCTCTGTTTGGGCGATCTTCAAAATTTTCTTGATGGCAGACATTACGAGTTGTAATGCAGAAACGAGAGAAAGTTCAAATTATTTGGAGTGGTTTGAGTTTGGTAGGTTTTACTCTCTAACGACACAACTTTGATAATTGTCTCATTCTTGAAAAGAATTCACTAATTATTTGTGGGAATACTCTTATTACAGATAAATTCACTTGCATGTACTATCAGAGAAAAGAGTCACTGTGATGATGTACTATCAAAGAAAAGAGTCACTGTGATGATGTACTATCAGAGAAAAGAGTCACTGTGATGATGTACTATTAGAGAAAAGAGTCACTGTGATGATGTACTATCAAAGAAAAGAGTCACTGTGATGATGTACTATCAGAGAAAAGAGTCACTGTGATGATGTACTATTAGAGAAAAGAGTCACTGTGATGATGTACTATCAAAGAAAAGAGTCACTGTGATGATGTACTATCAGAGAAAAGAGTCACTGTGATGATGTACTATCAGAGAAAAGAGTCACTGTGATGATGTACTATCAAAGAAAAGAGTCACTGTGATGATGTACTATCAGAGAAAAGAGTCACTGTGATTATGTACTATCGAAGAAAAGAGCCACTGTGATGATGTACTGTCAGAGAAAAGAGTCACTGTGATGATGTACTATCAAAGAAAAGAGTCACTGTGATGATGTACTATCGAAGAAAAGAGTCACTGTGATGATGTACTATCAGAGAAAAGAGTCACTGTGATGATGTACTATCAGAGAAAAGAATCACTGTGATGATGTACTATCAGAGAAAAGAGTCACTGTGATGATGTACTATTAGAGAAAAGAGTCACTGTGATGATGTACTATCAAAGAAAAGAGTCACTGTGATGATGTACTATCAGAGAAAAGAGTCACTGTGATGATGTACTATCAGAGAAAAGAGTCAGTGTGATGATGTACTATCAAAGAAAAGAGTCACTGTGATGATGTACTATCAGAGAAAAGAGTCACTGTGATTATGTACTATCGAAGAAAAGAGCCACTGTGATGATGTACTGTCAGAGAAAAGAGTCACTGTGATGATGTACTATCAAAGAAAAGAGTCACTGTGATGATGTACTATCGAAGAAAAGAGTCACTGTGATGATGTACTATCAGAGAAAAGAGTCACTGTGATGATGTACTATCAGAGAAAAGAGTCACTGTGATGATGTACTATCAGAGAAAAGAGTCACTGTGATGATGTACTATCAGAGAAAAGAGTCACTGTGATGATGTACTATCAGAGAAAAGAGTCACTGTGATGATGTACTATCAGAGAAAAAAGTCACTGTGATGATGTACTATCAGAGAAAAAAGTCACTGTTAATTTCACCAATCACAGTTTTCTAATTTAATTATTTTCAAATGTTACAAATTGGTCGTCTTATATCCAGATCATTTTTATAATATTTAAAAGCATTAAAATTTGTAAAGTCTCCTTTTGAAATTCCGTAAACAGGAAATAAATCATTTGAGGTACACTTTTCCTTGACTGCACTACAAACTCAATTAATTATAAACAACTTAAAGTGGCGTGTCTCTCTGCTGCAATGTGGCATGCAATCCGTGCCTCCATTCACGACTCATCAAGGCGGTGATACGCACCATGAGGGTGTGGAGGCGCTTCATTAGTTCCGATTGCCTCGCATTTAATGAGGAATGGAAGTGCAGATATTGAGGCTGCAAATAGTCCCAAGGAGGAAATAACAATGTAATCAACTGGAAGCTGCATTCTATTGGCTAATATTTCGTTCAATTTCATATTATATTTATTGATATGATGGCTAGTGAAAATTAAATTTCTCCGAACAACGCTAGTTTGGTTTCTATTTGAAATCAATGGTTTCATGCAATAATATTCTACTCTGTTGTTGTCCAACCTGTATTGATATGCTTAATGTTTACTGTACAATAATAATTAAATCTTATTTTAGATAATACTAAATCTATTGTTTGCAAAACACTGTATTCTCAAAGAGAAATCTGAAGTTCTTCACCCTGAACATTGTAACTGTATCTCTTCAAATACCGATATATAAAAAGAGGCGAAGTCATATCTAACACTAATATTCTATTAGTATAAACCACTCCAAATGATGTCCAACAAACGAATCTCCTAATTCTACCAAAAACCCTTATTTTTTGAGACATTTAATATATTATACACAGTCCTCCTCCACATATTTTACTAAATATAGCTGCTGTACAATAGATTTACCATTGAGCATCTTTGAATTCTATCCCTCACTGAAAATATCTACCCAGAGCATCAAAATCATGGAATTTCCAGGCCAATCCACATACTTTCATGTCTAGGGAACAGCATTGAATAATCCCGAATAAAATATCTTTTGTCTCACAATTCGATTTGAGATATTGGTGGAGACATCTGTCGAGAATTTCAGAGGAAAATACTCTACAATTACCAAAGAAGAAAGCTCCAGAAAAAGAAAAGGAAATCATACAGTGTGTCACTATTTATTTTAATATGGTATACTATCTCCCAAATTATACATGTCATGAAATATTAGGCCTCACTCTTCTCAATCTTTATGGCAGTTTGGTAACTGAATGTTATATATTATTGTAGCGTATTTTTCGTTACTTAGTATTTTTTAATTGTCAATTAATTAAGAATAAAATTTTATTCACAATCCAGAATTTCAAATCGCTAAACCTTTTAACAATTACAGTAGTTGTTATCTTCAAAAAGAAATATTAATTTAACTGTTTTCATATTTTATGTTGTATTCATACGAGAATTCTATAAATGCCATTCTCACATTTTGTTATATTTTCTTATTATTTTACTTTATTTATTAAACTGCTTACAAAATCATTATAGAAGAAAATTTAATTCAGAAATTAGGATATGATATCTCAGGTCGTCATTTTTCTTGCAATATTTAAGAATTCATTATTTTTACGGCATCACAAACAGTAATTGGAATCTTTGCACTAATGCAGATGCGATTTAATGAATCAAAAACTAGTAATAAAATTAAAACATGTTTATTTAGAAGATATAATAATAATTATAGACGATATAAGACTCTGAAAATTCCCTCTAGTCATTAAAATTGACTATAAAAGTAAAGAAATTAGGATTAGCTTATTCGGAAGGACCTGCAAGATATTAATTAACTTCTGCCATTCTTTTCCTGCCTCAATAATTGGTTGCGTTTGAGAAAGTTTTCTCTTTTATCTGCCAGACAACTTCAGTTAGCTCTTAATAAACCCAATGAAGCTCATTAACCACACACTTCTCATAAGAGAACCTAATTACACTTGGAACTTACAGGAGTCATGTGGATTGCTTCGAAAGTCAAATACTATACGTTCCTTTCTGCTTTCTTGTTTATAATAATTAGGTGCTAGTTCGGTATGCACTCGGTGAAGTTCATGTGATCTGATAATGCATTAGTTTTTTTAGTTTAATATGATCATTTTTCTGTTTAAGTATCTGTGATACAAAAAAATATATATAGATATATCCTCAATATATTTCATTATTTTATTAATGAATTTTATAATATAAATTTTATTATATTATTAAATAAATAAATTTTAAATTATCATATTCAATAACCTCAACAAATTTTATTATATTATGTATCTCGTATACCTGTATCCTTTATATTTACCTTTGCAGAATGCGTAAAGGTTATATTTAAAATGGCATTTATTTATTTATTTACTTATTTATTTATCATCTTGTTATTCGCTTAACTGAAAAAGTATTTAATCAAATTGCCTAAAATTTAGTTAAACGATTGTTCAATGTCTAATGATCTGCTGGTAGATTTTTGGTAGTGACCCGGTCAAAGGTCAAGGTCATGGTCATTTATAACTCAAAAACTATTGAACCATATTGCATGAAACTTGGTGGGACGATTGATCATTATCCAGTTTATTAGATTTTGGAAGAGAACGTGTCAAAGCGGTGGTGAGGGTTTGCACTCTACCGAGTGCACGTAATCTAGTTGCTTATAAATTCTAACCAGATCGCATACCAAGCTACACCAGACGAACAATTGTTATTGTTCACTCACTCTGTGTATATGTTTGTTGCTGTAGTACAATGATAATATATCTTCTAAATGCTAATAACTCTCAGATGAAATTTGATAAAATTGTACTTTCTGAAGCTTTTAGAAGTATTTGCACCAACCAATTCAAGTTAAGATCTTATATTCCAAGTGCCTAACTATTATTTTTCATTTAGATACATGTATTCATTATCGCAGTGCTACACTTTTCATACTTTACGATCTAGGTCGATTCGAATTCGGTTGGTTTAACATTTCATAATTTTGGTTTATATTTAAGTTGATATATATTATATTTTGGTTTAGTGGCCATTGATTTGGATGACTGAATTTTGATTGGTCTGGAATGAAATAATAGTGTCTGAATGCATAATGTTTGACAAATTTTATTCTTCAATTCATTGAGATCCCAAGGTTGAGTTTGATAAACTTTACTCACGATGAAGCCTGTCAGTCGGTGGGGGTCAGGGGAGCAAAACGCCAGTTACCTCCGAGATTTATTACTATGTTGGTAACAGTAGTGTTGATGTGGTACTGCAAGTACAAAATAAAAATACTTTAAAATTTACATCAAAATCTAGACGCATCAGGGCTGAGTTAAAGATTTAAAAAACAAATTACTTTATTGATACTAAGAAAACCTCACTAAAATTACATCAGTGAAAATTACTAAAATAATTTAATGCTTTGAAAATAATTGTAAGTATATTCGTTATAAGATGTTCGCATTAAGATTTATTTCTCCTAGCCAATCTACGCCAACAGATGAACACACAAGCTAAGGTTTTTAACACATACACACACAGATATAGTTTCTCTACCAAGAACAAATGAAAGACAGAGGACAGGAATATCATTCAAATTAAACTACTATACGCTAGCATCTCACCTGACTAATATTTCACTCCTGCCTCAAAATACTATCCCTTCCACAACTGAATCCAGACTGGAGATCACTCTAGGTTTATTTAGGCACCGATACAGAACTCAATCGTGAAACAATTCACAGAAGGTACGGGAATACTTTGTTCCCTAATCATTATCAACTATGCACCAAGTTGCGGGAATACTAAACAGACCTACAGTTAAATAGAATTGACTAAGTAGTCGGTCTATCGCACACCCACGTTGTGTGTGCGTGCAACAGACCGGCGCACAACCAACTCTCATCAAAGGAATACCAAGACTTGTCTGGACTCAGGAAGAAATCGGAGTCGGTGCTTGAAAACAGGACACGATAAAACAAAAAGAGCATCAACGACATGTAACACTCGCTTAAATACATTTTCCTATAATACATTTAACAAATCCCCAGAGAAAGAAATTGCAAAGTGTAAGACCAGGTGATCTTACAGTGATCTCTTAATGTTCATGTCGCCATTTGAACCTCAGCCAATCCGACTATTTGGAAACTTTTCTTTATGCTACAATAGATTTGGGGCTCCATCTTGCATAGAATTTTTTTTATCTGGTAGAATTAGCATTGCAGGTCAAAAGCCACACTGGGATAAATAGAGATAATGATCTGATAATAATGAGAGTGATAAATAGAGATAATGAATGATAAATGAAAAATAGGTCGAATATTATCTTATTCCATATGGTCACCCACATGGTTGTTCGAAGTGAATGAAGTGGCTTCTCTGCTGCCAAGTGATGGTAAAGACAATAATGGGTAGGATACGTATTCTTCTGTGGATATGGAAATAAGGTTCATCTGAAAACATTAATGTGAAGAAGAAAATCATTTGAATGCAAAATATCATATAACATTTTTTCAATAATTGCTGTTCTCGTTTGTGTTAAGTTCTTGGACAATTAACATGGATAACGAATACAATTCTGAAGTTTTGTGGTTAATTTAAAACCAATCGAATTCAAATCGAATGAATACTAAGGATTTTACGGAAATTTGTACATATCCATCGTTCAAACAAATTATGAAATACTTTGATAATCATAACCTATAGTGTTGGAAGAGCTATATAAAGATTGAGGTTATTATACATTTTCATCCGAAACACAATCACCGTAAAAAAGTTAGTTACAGACCTCACCATAAACTAAGGTAAGTAGATTGTTCAAAGCCAATCATTAAAGTCAATAGAATAATAGTGAAATAACACCTTGCAAACAAACTGTGATTCTTATCACGAAAAATAAAATCGACATTGTCGTGAATGCTATTTACCAATTGCATCGAATTCGACAGACGATCTTACAGGAATTCAAAACAATTCGACACGATCCATTATCTGAGCTATCAACTTAACTCTAAATTTACATATTATGTGAATACGAAAGATTGATTGAAACTCCAATCAATTATCATGTGAATATAACGAAAGATAAGTCAGAAGTCTTAAAATGGTTAGTGATTTATTGAAGTGTTTGTGTTGTCATAATAATAATTATATACAGGCCTTAAACAACAGAAATGCATCAATGATGTCTTTATTATTGCGAAAAATTATATCAAATATATATATTTATATACTTTACTAAATAAAACAATTTCAACTAAACTTTTGCCAAAACTCTGATTTAAATTTTCAAATACTATTAATTCCTATTATTACAAATTCCATGCTTCTGAATCTCTGAACAGTCCAAACTTGGATTTGTATTCAGACTTGTAAAACTTGTACCAGGGAAATGCTACAAACAACTTGATCAAACGAATGCTCATGATATATTCAAGGAAAAATACAGAGGGGGGATTAAATTACAGCTTAACTGGATTAATAATCCTACCCATGAATATGATTGTGAATAGAATATTACAGCGACATCTCCTGTCACATAACCATATAGAATTATAGATGTATTGAGGAAAATACTATAATTACGATAATTTTATTCGTAATAAAATGCATTAGAAAATTCTCACGATAAGTTTCAAACACCAAAGTAATGTAAAGAATACCATATAAAGCGTGTCCCAAAAAAATCGAAACCCAAGTTTCAAAGGCTGTAATTCAAAAACTATTAGACTTACAAAAGATTGGAAAATCACATTTTGTTTCTCGACATTTTTTCCATCTCTGTACAAAATTTCAGCTGAATTTATCAAAAGTTTTCTATAAGCAGTATTTTTAGTGACCGATACTGAAAACCTGTTTGCGCACTTTTGTTTGCAGCAGGAGCAAACAAAAGTGTTTTGCGCACAGGAGCACCGTCCTGATTCCACCAGGTTCAATTGATTCTGTTTTCATGTGTTTCTAAAAGTCTGGAGGCGATCCTGTAAACTTATTAGAACAAGGTATCCATCTTCATTTAAAATATTTTTTGTGAAAATGAGGACCGGTGACACGTCCATTGCCACCAAATCCCATCCACACAGACCATTTCTCTCTCGAAATTCCTATGTCAAAGTTGAATTTAGGAGTTTAATTCTTTGGTGCATATGTGCGAACTTTGTGATTATTCAATTTGACATTCAAATGAAAAGCGTCTTGCCTCCAAGTGAACCACAATATCATCCATAAATTGAACATTTCTTTGCAAAAACCATTGAGCAAAATTCATCTGCCGAGGAAGATCGGAATCGAGGAGTTTGTTCCTCTCGTGCATCTTGTAAAGGTGCCACTTAAAATCCAAAGTTACAATTCTGTTGAATGTAGACTTATTAAAGTCTAATTCACTTTTTCTTTCCGAAATACTTTACTGTGAGTGCGCAAACAAGTTTTTAGTATCTGTCCCTAAAATTATTCTTAAAGAAAACGAAGGACACACTGAAGGAAAAATTTAATAGGAGGAACAATTCGAATGTTTTTTTTTATATTTCAGTGGCATTTTAACAAATGGTTTTGATGATTTTTATTAATGTTTTTAATCAAAACATTTTAAAAACGGTGGAAAGTTATTAAAAACATGGTTTAAATATCATAAAATTCGAAGTTTAATTAACAAAAGTGCGCAAACAGGTTTTCAGTATCGGTCACTAAAAATACTGCTCATAGAAAACTATTCGATAAATTATTGAGCTGAAATTATTTAAAGAGATGGAAAAAATGTTGAGAAACAAAATGTAATTTTCCAATTTTTTGTAAGTCTAATATTTTATGAATTACAGCATTTGAAACTTGGGTATCGCTTTTTTTAGGACACCCTGTACATGTTCGATGATTAATAAAATGCAATAAACTCAATTGCAAACGAAAGACTATAGAAAATATTAAATGTTTTTTAAGCATTAGTATGTGACACCATAATAGTGGCATGAACACAGAGGTTGTTTGTTTACTGGAGCTAGTGAACATTTAGAAGTTGCACAATGGTGCCTAACTCTCACTGAGTAAATTATTAGGAAGCGCATCAAGATGTAGATAGACGCAAAACTGCGCACAGTGTCGCATTAATTGAAGCGGTGCACGCGTGCGAATATATTCACTGTGAAGCAGAACGTGTAAATTCAATGCTATGGTATGCACTCAATAAACGTTTTTGCGAGATAATATAAATATACAAAAACATTATTTCTATATCCTATTATAATGTCTGATGAAATATTCTGCTTAGTCATCATTTGATAGTTCATATTTTTGCTTGATTGTTTCCCAATATTTTTCAACTGATAATATCTGAACAGAGAATATCTCGTGTGAACGCAATGTTGAAAAGTGGCGCGTTTTCTGAAATTTAGTAGGTATTATGAGTGCTTTTTTTCATACATTCCACCTACTATTGGCCACATAACTTGCTGTTACTAAATGATTAGGCGATGATTATTTATTGCTCATGAATTCCCTACAGTTTGGTCAGATAATCGGGAATTTACGTATCTGACCATTACAAGTTTTATTTGAAGAAGAGAATTTACAGGAAATTTAAGCATGAGCTTCTAGAGCAACCTAAAACTAAAATTAAAAAAAAAACATACAAAATGACTAGAAACAGAAGTGCATGAACATAAACACATAAAAAAATAATGTGTTAGTATAGATTATTTAATAATTCGGATTTGTATATATAATTAAACTATGCGATCATTTTTCCCCAACACTGACAAAAAGAAAAACATTCAAAGGTTTATCGATTATGCAACAAAAATTGATCATCAAATCTTTTTCTTTTTTATCTTTTTGCAATGGCAGTTAGTCAAATAAGAGGTGCCACAGTTACTGTACTCTAAGTCAAAAGGTGCCACAGTTACTGTACTCTAAGTCAAAAGGTGCCTTAGTTACTGTACTCTAAGTCAAAAGGTGCCACAGTTACTGTACTCTAAGGCAAGAGGTGCCACAGTTACTGTACTCTAAGTCAAAAGGTACCACAGTTACTGTACTCTAAGTCAAAAGGTGCCACAGTTCTGTACTCTAAGACAAGAGGTGCCACAGTTACTGTACTCTAAGTCAAAAGGTGCCACAGTTCCTGTAGTCTAAGACAAGAGGTGCCACATTTACTGCACTCTAAGTCAAAAGGTGCCACAGTTACTGTACTCTAAGACAAGAGGTGCCACAGTTACTGTACTCTAAGTCAAAAGGTGCCACAGTTACTGTACTCTAAGACAAGAGGTGCCACAGTTACTGTACTCTAAGTCAAAAGGTGCCACAGTTACTGTAGTCTAAGACAAGAGGTGCCACAGTTACTGCACTCTAAGTCAAAAGGTGCCACAGTTACTGTACTCTAAGTCAAAAGGTGCCACAGTTACTGTACTCTAAGACAAGAGGTGCCACAGTTACTGTACTCTAAGTCAAAAGGTGCCACAGTTACTGTACTGTAAGACAAGAGCACAGTTACTGTACTGTAAGACAAGAGGTGCCACAGTTACTGTACTCTAAGACAAAAGGTGCCACAGTTACTGTTCTAATACAAGAGGTGCCACAGTTACTGTTCTAAGACAAGAGGCGCCACAGTTACTGTTCTAAGACAAGAGGTGCCACAGTTACTGTTCTAAGACAAGAGGTGCCACAGTTACTGTACTCTAAGACAAGAGGTGCCACAGTTACTGTACTCTAAGACAAGAGGTGCCACAGTTACTGTACTCTAAGACAAGAGGTGCCACAGTTACTGTACTCTAAGTCAAAAGGTGCCACAGTTACTGTACTGTAAGACAAGAGCACAGTTACTGTACTGTAAGACAAGAGGTGCCACAGTTACTGTACTCTAAGACAAGAGGTGCCACAGTTACTGTTCTAATACAAGAGGTGCCACAGTTACTGTTCTAAGACAAGAGGTGCCACAGTTACTGTTCTAAGACAAGAGGTGCCACAGTTACTGTACTCTAAGACAAGAGGTGCCACAGTTACTGTACTCTAAGACAAGAGGTGCCACAGTTACTGTACTCTAAGACAAGAGGTGCCACAGTTACTGTTCTAAGACAAGAGGTGCCACAGTTACTGTTCTAAGACACGCTAACACTTCTCTCCTTTTGGAGCTAAATTACTGCAGCATTGAGAAAGCCTCTCCCCCTCTGTGTGGAACATTAGTTTCTCTTAGTTGTAGCTTCTTCACCAGAATATACAAGTTAAATTGAAGTTCCTGCATAAATTTAATGCTATGGTGTACACTCAATAAACGTCTTGTGAGATAAGTTAAATATATCAAAACATTATTTCTACATCTTATTATAATGACATCCTATTTTTTTATATCTACATATAATATCTGAAAAGAGAAAGTTATCTATGGATAGTATTTATATTCCGAAACACAGAATTGAGTATTAAAAGGAATTACCTCTAAAAGATTAGGAGACAAACAGTATACCCAATTGCTTTCGTTATTAGTCGAATAAATTATGAGGGATAACAACTTTGATCAGTTTTTGAATTGGAAGATACTGAAGTAATTTTAGCTGAGGAGGTGTTTGAAACAAAACGAAAACTCTTGGATTTTGATTGTTTTTCTATCAAATTTATTTTTCAGTAATATTTGGTTATCTAGTATATCTTGATATTATCGTAATAAATGTACATGACTAATTCACTTCTGTTTAATCACCATAAATTACATTCTAAATTAAAATTTCTTATTTTAGTTCTTACTTGAATGAAATTTAATGATTTAATAATTTATTATATCATTTCTATAAAAGGACTGAAATGTATTGATTAATAGTTTCATTTTTTAATTCTAACATTAATGAAAAACCACGATAGAAAATATCACATCAACTCATTCAATTTGCAATTACTTCTTTTGATGTTTTATTGTGGCTAACAATGTCCACCTGACTTCTATAGATATGTGTATTATAAATTAGAGCAATAGATTCTAAATACATCGTTATTTTTTTCATGAAAATCATCAATTTGAAATGAGTATAGGCAGGCAATCGCATCATAATAGTTAGATGAGTAGCAAAAAAGCTAAAGAGTCAATCCAAGATTGTGAGTAAAGATCAATAGATCATTTGCTAGCGGAGAATTGGATCCTTTAACCAATAGGACAAGACAATATGTTAGATAGTTTCTTTACTGTATTTTCCCTTTATGTAAAGTAGCTAATTAAATCACTAAAATGGCTGTGTACTGTGCAATGCGAAAGTCACAGCAGTACAACAGCAGTAATTAATAGCGATACTTAACGCAAATCGCAATAAAGGCTACCAAATCATTTTACCTGATACACGTCATGCCTCTTAATGTAATGAATGATAAATGTAAAAACCTGACCAATTTCCAAAATATCTTGCAGGATATCCATTCAATGTTTTACATTTGCCATTCATTAGCCCCTCGTGTCTTTTTGGGAGGAAACCTAATTCTAGTTTTATAGCAACTTTTGAACACAAAATAATTTCATATTTAGCATTCGAATGCTTCTCACTGTTATTATGTAGAGGGTAATTTTGGAATTCTGAGACAAACAATATTTAGAAATTTCTATATCAAGGGATACATTGATAAAAACATTGATTATATCTTGAAAAGTTATAATTTTATTTTGATAATTCCATGAATACATAGTTGTGTATTTATTTATTTGGTGTCCGCTTCTTAAAGCTGATGATAGAAAAATGCACAATTTACTGCTATCAAGTCAATTAATGCGACTAAGCCACTTAGTGGGACCAATCCGCTATATGTGACCAAGCCACTTGGTGCGAACGAGCCATTTAGTTAATTTTAGTGCGAACAAGCCACTAAGCCAATAACCACACGACAGGTATTATTAGGTTAAATTAAGAAAATGAAGAATGTGTTTTGTATTTTATTTATGTAATACAGTGTGCCCACAAAAAATGTATCCACTACCATTGGATATAAGTACTACGTATACTTCATTAATTAATCTACGTATCTATAGTTCAAATATATTATGCATATTATTGTAGAAAAATGAGAATTATGCAGATTCAATGGCAGTGGATACATATTTTGTGGACACACTGCATGTATATCAGTCTATGAAGAGAAAAAATCAAAAAGGTCGACTGCAGAGTATTGCATGAAAATCCATTATTTTTAACGTGAAAATACACTAGAATAATAGAATAGGAGAATAACTAACTATGTTTCAAGTTCTAAATAGGGCAATAGATGCCCAAAAGTCGGAAAATGTAAAATATATCTCAACTTTAAATAAAGGGTAGCAATAAAGTACTGCTGAATCAAGAAAAGCTACAGTCAGTTTTTTGAGGATAGATATTTTGTTCAATGTTAACCCATTGGATATATAAAATAGCTAATATAGAACTAAGCAATCGGATTAATTTATCGTGGTGAGTTTTGATTACTTTGTGAAGTTGCAATTTAATGCTAATAACCATTAATTGTGCATTGAAAGTTACTGAATATATTGATAATTCTGTGATAGACTGCAGCAGTGAAATAAAAAATAGTTCATGTTAATACACTATCTAATTTCGTATCCATTTGTTATGACAAAATATACGTTCGTAAAACTCATTTTTTCCTAAATTGCTCCCTAGCTATTATTTAAATTTAGCAGCCATAGCCCTCACTAGGATTTGTTTTCTAGGAAGTAAACGATTAGAGACTCTAAATCTCGACACTTCTGCCCCTGGCAGCAAAATAGCCACGAAAGTAATCTCTACATTTAACCAAAACGTATTTTCTAGCTTCTTTTCTGGGGGAAACACTAGATATGTTAATCGAACTTTTCCAGGCTATGGTTCAAAAAATCTTGAAGACAATATAAATGATGCAAAATTCAGTGTGTTTTATTCTTCATAGAATTAACTGATATTGCGTATCGAAATCAATAGAATAGTATAGAACATTTAAATTCGTGTGGATGCGTAACAAGTATTTGCACGAATTAATAATGTTCACGACTTAGGAATTATATTTTGCAAAACTAAATGTTTGTCTTGATAATAAATGAAATATCGTTCCCCTCGTGTTCCTTCGTTATAAGAATCATTACTGCACATTGTTAATATGTTATTTATTATTCACAATATTGTGAAGTAGAGCAGAGCAAATTCACTAGCAAAAGAATTTAAAGTAAAATGAGATACATGAAATCAATGCATATATTATGGTTAGTTCATTTTCAATGGGTTAAAATTAGATTGATTGCTCTGGTGCATTCAATTTGGTTTCTTTGGTGCGAGGCAGGACATCAGTCAGTGTTCAGGTAAAACTGATCGATGGGAAGTTCAATGGAATACCTGTCACGTAATATTCTTCAAACACTGCAATCAAGCTAGAGAAATGAGACTGAAATTTCAATGAAGGCCGGAACTGAATTAGACTAATTAAAGTGTGACAATGAAAGAAAGATATTTTATTTTATTCGAACGCATAAATAAATTTTCTTCTGAAACCTGAATCCATAAGAATTCAATTTGAAATAATATCATAAATTTCAAGGAGCCTCTTGATATCAATGTACTATTTAATTATTAAATTCCACAGTGATTATAGATCTCCAAGTAGGTAGCCTTTAATATAGGTAAAGCTTACATTCAAAATATCAAATGGTCATTCGTTAACAGCTGCAGCAAAATGTGTTGCATCTTACGAGAGTATTTCAGGACAAGTTCCTCTAAATTGTCTCATTTCCTTGAGCAGTTGGAGCATTTCTGTGATTTGTGCCTCACTGCGCCTCCAAAGTAGCAATCAAATAATGTCTTGACGAATGCTTCCTGGTTTCGAAATACCTGAGTGCATCCATTTGGATTCCTGTACCAATAAACTTGTTTCAAATTACCAAATATAGCTGCTGGCAGTATATTAATATGCTTTATTATTTGGTATTATACAAGAGAGAGTTCATGCAAGACATGTAAATATGCAGTTCTCTCAGGTTTTAGTTTCATTAATTTGAAATCAACTAAAAAAATGACCATTTTTTTATTTTAAGAACAGATAGCTATATGATTTATGCCACGCCATCTAAACATTTAAATTGCTATTACTTTCTCTAATCATTTAAAAAATATTTTCCTAAATATTCTCCTGTTGACGATAATATTAATATAAAAAGACTTCCAAGTGCCAATGTATGCCTTCAATATTATTTCATTCGTAAATCTGCGAAAAATCTGAACGAATTATTACTTTCCTTTATTAGAGCCACAAAACTTCCATTTACTTCATATGCATATCAATATGTGAACTTCACAACAAATGATAATAAGAACACTATTGATACTGACAATCAATTCTTCTGACATGAAATTATTGAGGTGGTTAATAAATAATAGTAACGGTTATTATCAAACATGTGAATAGGTTTGATGTCAAAACACTTAATTCCAATACGCCAAGCTTTGAACTTTATTTAATCATTTGGATGCCTGCAAGTTGTTTACTGTTCTGTGAAAGCACTGAAATTAACATTAACCGAGAATGTACTGCAGTAAGAAACCACTATTTGTTTTAATTAAAGCGAGAAATTCAAAGCAAGAAGGAACAAAAAGAGAGCCTGTGTACCTTAATGAAATATTCCCATTCATGGCAGCTTCACATTTCATTTGTGGATTGAAATAAGAACCCTTAGTGAATATAATTAAAAGTAACACCTTGATATATATTTAACAGCTGCTTTCTTAATTTTATTCTCTTTCATTTCATTTGATTGAATTCACGAGTTGAAAGTGACTGCAATCACTACCTAGCAAGTGCTATCACTCAGTGGTGAGGCCTGAATAATTCAATTGGAACTATTTAATAGAGTTTGCCTCTGAGTTTATTCTAATTGGCTTTTGTGTAGAAATTAAAAGATGCAAAAGGCTAGAGATGTGTATTTACTCATCAATGTGTATTTATATATTAATGCAATATATATATTTTTATGCAATGTATTTTTATATATTAATGCAATTTACATTTATTCTTCTATAAATATTTATACATTTTATGCAGTGTATATTTATAATGCAATTATGGCTACACATTGATTCAACCTGCATTTATCTATAATTTTTTAAACCATTAACCTCATTAACTACAGCTTATAAGCTACTTAAACTGGATATATTAATGTTTTTCGTCTCTAATTATATTAATATCATATTTATGTTAATATTAAGGGTAATAGTCTGAATCATTGCCTAGGAGTCAATTATTTAAAAGCTAATTTAATTCACAATAATACTAGAAGTATTTAGCGTCTCTATTTCATTATTATTGATTTAGGTCCTTGTCATTCAAATGTCCAAATGAAATAACTCACCGTGCTGCTTGTATCTTTACAGACGTTTTGAAATGAGACACCGTCACCAGGATAGCGCTAGTGAAATGTGAGTGCCAGGCAACTAGTGGGTGCAACTCAATATGGATGGAATGGAGTCATCAGTGCATGCAAACTGTGAGTCTCTCATATATTATGTATATGTTTCGTGCAATTTGCTGATGTTGCACAGTCTCGAGAATGCGATGTATATTTAGCATGTAATTTTTTGAAAAACTTTTCTTATTTTTTTTCATTTACTCTAACAAGTTCACTACGTTTCGGGCCATATGTGGGATTACCCGGTTGCGTATCGGGACGCCTGTGTACCGAATGCAAATTTTATTGTGTTTTTAAAAGTGCTAATAATTACTAATATAATGATCATTCTTCAACTTATGGATTTATTAATATAACTGTCATTAATATAACAGAGGAATGTCAGCTATATGTGTTGAAAGGCGATATTTTACATCAAAACAAAGAGAAAACAAATTAAGTTAATTCCTAACGTTTGGTATATTTAATGTTTGATATCCCAGTCAAATTAATATACCAGTTTTGTTCAAGTTTTCTTTAAGTAACTAACTGAAGCTTAATTACCAATATATTACCAAGTTATTATGTATAGTTTTAACTATCATATTTTGATGAAATGGGCCAATTAAATACATAAATAATAAATTATCTACTCCATCACCGTTGGTCCTGCTTCATACCCTTTACATGCCTTGCACACTCTCGAGATTGTCGCGCATTTTCAATCATCCTAAAGACGTGCAGAGCAATATCGAGATTGTGCGAATCGGCAAATGGCGCAGAACATATCACTTTGAAGCTCTCATAACAATTATACTGATACTGATAATGCTATCAATTAATGTCTATGGCTGAAATACACAGCAAAGATACTCGTATGGGTTTTTCAATGCATATGTCCATTTTTTTAGACAGTTTTCATGCAGTTACCAACGAATAAATGACTCTGCACTTGTAGACATTTTACGTCTAAATTTTATGTTTGGTTGTGCGAAGCCGTAACTAATTCAATTTTGTCCATTTAGCTCAGTTACATATGGCATAAAGCTGTTAAAAGGAAAGTAAACCTAAAAAATTTACCTCCGCAAAATGGGACCTGAAACGTTGCAGAAAATTTGATTATGCGGTGTTAATATATTCGTTAAAATTAGTGAACATTAATGAGAACATATGTATTAAAAATAACTTTGCATTGTCAATAATTATGGGTGGTACATTTATATTCAGTTAATGAATATATGTTCTATTTCAAAATGTTCTCAATAAGATTTATTCCGACGAATCACCCTCACGATTCGACTATTGACTGAATTTCTCATCATAAATTGGCTAATTGTTTGTGATCAGCTAGATTGCTTCTAAACACAAAGTCATTTGAATTGAAGTAACAAACAAGAAGAACATTCACTGCTGATGTTATTGCATCACGTGGAGTTACACTACAGAAATTAAATGGAATGGAATGAGGGAGAATATTTATTTCTACAGCACCATATTTATTTTCAAAATATAATTCTTTTTCTACATTCAATACACTGTGTCATTATATTCATTACAAAAGTTATTAAAAATTATTGTTATAATTTAAAGTTGCTCTAACTAAGTCACTATAACACAGTTCTAGTGCTACACAAACAGAATATAACACGATGTAACTCCCTCTCCACGGTATTTATTATAATAATATATATGCAAATCACATTCTGGATTGCGATGTTTTGCATAATTTTACCGCTTGTAATTTCAAGGTTCCTGAATTATATGAATTGCTGCTCATTTTATTTCAGATTCTATTATCCCATGAAATAAATTGAACATTGTGCTATTATTCCATACAATTCTGTTATGAATGCTCTCAAGAACTTTTTAAATAGAGTTATGTATTGCTTAGTAAAGGAGTAGAAATACTTCTAACAATTACATTCTTCCAGTGAATTAAGTAACATGAAACATTTATACTGACTTTAGAAATATAGGAATAAACATTGAATGATTTAGCTTCACATATTTACACAGTTTGGTACTAGTGTTGTGTCTCGTCCAAAGCATTCGTCTTGTACCTCACCACACATCGCTCTATTTGCTCATGAGAACACCGGCCTGTTCCATCTTCCTGCTGGTTAATGGGCCCATCAACTAACTACACTCACTTCCATGTCCGCAAATGTAGCAATGATGCAGAAGGATTGTTGTGCTGATGTTAATGCATTTACCATTCCTCTCAGAGAGATAATGTCAGCAGATTACCTTTGGATGGCAACCGAAAAGCTCATATTGCTCCCTAGCCACTTTCCTCACTGACTCACAGCGAAACAGAAGAATGGAGTTTATTGCTCGTGTGACACAATTTGTATGTCGTGGGAAAATATTTACAATTTCCTATTTGAATTAGAATTGCTAGGTATGATATTCATAAATAGGTGTGTGACAGTAGTTTCACCAAATTTCTATTCGAAGGAACAGAAGGAATTCACGGGTCAAGGACATTTCATCCTCGAACAATTCGTCTACGAATTTCTTATTTTGTATTTTAAAGTGTATGTGGAAATATTTCACTCTTTCATTAATAGCCAAGTGTAAATATACAATAATTGTTTAAGAGATTTAAGCCAAAACATTTCTAATGAACATATACAAAATGTTTATCTATCGATTACCGTTCTAATAATTAGATATGCTAAACGGGTAGACTGTATCTTTAAGTGATTTACCTCGTTTAATATTTTGCATGAACTAATCAGTTATGAGTATCTAAAATATGGAACAGTTCGATAACATTGACGGAGTTAAATCTTTTATATCACATTTAAGTATCATGTACTTTTTAGTGGTATATTACATACATTTATCATGTAGTGATTTTTGTAGTCACGATCAAAATTAATTCTGTCATAGAAAACTAATTCTAGACCATTGTTGCTTCCAATAACCTAATCTGTATAATACTAAGGATGATTATTGTTGAAATAAACACCGCAAAAATGTCTCCGTTTGCTATGTTTTTAAACTGTAATAACTTCCTTCGAGACATGCCTTGCAATTATTACTGATTTTATAAGACTGAGGTGATATAATAGTGGGACCTGCCTCAATAACAAAAGGATTCAGTTTCATTATTTTACTGTTGCAGACCAGCAGAAGCATGAAAAGAATATTGCTATAAGAATTAAGGCAAAGACCATAAATTTTTATAGTTACCATCAACAAAGAGTGTTTTCTACTTTTATATTGCAGAACAAATATATAAATAATATATAATATATACACACTATAAAAATATAATACAAAATAAGACATTACATGGACGAATGGTCCGAGAACGAAATGTCCGTGCACAGGAATACATAAATAATATAAAATTATATATAAAATACTAAGCGAATAAACTGAAGTATTTAATATCTATTTGCTATTCATATGACATAATAAAAGCTTCGAATTCAACCGTCAAGAAGTATGCTACCGGCAGATAACATGCAAACAGATATTGTCTCATACCATTCTAATCATTTTGGTTCGAATTTACATCCCCGAAGAGCACACATATTGTTCGCAAAAGGCGATATATTCTGTAGCTTCACTCGATAAAGATTCTCTGGTTACACTTTCGGTACGAAGTAAAAGCAATGGAATATATCGTGCATTGCCGTCACTCAGAGGAATGACGTCTGCAATATTAGAAATCGAATTTTTGATAACAGTGGAAACTGAAGCGACCTGGAAGATCACATACATACGCTCTCTTTTAAGTTTCAAATCGAATATTTAAGTTTAATTATCTTGTTTTAAATGAATGCATGACAATTACTGAAATATTTGATATATGTTTCACTCACCTCAATTCTGTGTTGTTGATAGTAGTTATAAAGGATGTGAACTAAGTCCAGTGATTCCTATAATTTGATGGGGTTCATTTGTTGGGGGATTAAAAAATATAATATGGAGCGAATTATTCAATGAAAACCCTATTCAAAACTATGTCGTTTCTCTTCGCCATACCCATTCTAGCACGAATTACATATGCTCAAATCTATAATAGAAAACTCTTCGCAGTGTTAAAAAGTTTTTTCCATTTTTTCAACAATGACTTTTTAGGGCTTCAATTGATGTATTCTATTTAGTCATGCATCAGACTGCAATATCTCTTAAACACAATAATCCTTCCATAATATTGAAATCAGGAGAGGAAAAAACACATTTTCTCGCTACTAAACCCCGCAGAGATGGTTTTAACTAGCATAACACAGTTCGTCCACAGACAATTAGTCTGCGGACTTTTTGTCAAACGAACTTTTCCTCCAACGGACATTTCGTCTACGAACAATTAGTTTACGGACATTTCATCCACGGATAATTCGTCCAAGAAATGCTTATTCTGTATTTTAAAGTGTATATATTTTTCATTATTACATTAATAGCCAGGTGTAGAGGCTATTAATATTGCAAATGATGCAATATTATGACACAGTGATTCAAGCCGTATTATTTCATTTGAAAACATAAATAATGTTTACCTATCGATTACAGTTATAAAAATGGATATGCTTATTGTGTTATATGTATCTTCAAGTTATATACCTCGATTAATAATTCGCATAAATTAATGAATTATAAGTATTTAAAATGTGCAACTAAAATATCAGGGTACTAATAGGAATAAGTGTGTGGTTCATTTGTCAAATTTTCACCTTGCAGTAAAAGTTCTATACAGGTGAGGTAAGATGTGTAGAAAATTAGTTTCAGTTTACAGTATTTAAGTACAAAGTACTTAGTGTCAAGTAGTTAAGTAATTTTATTTAAGTACTATCAAGATAATATAAAACTTAAAAGGTTAGTACCTGTATTTGGGTGTTGTCAACTTGTCGCTGATGATAGCACACACCGTTACACCTCTCGATCAGCTCTCTAAAACTCAGCCTAAAAGTTGCTTACTTTTTTTTCAATTATTTATTCAATTCTATTTAGCTCTCTGGAACAAAAGTGGAAGGCCAAAATCTGGAAGGCCAAAATCAGAAGGCTGAAAATAGTCCCAATGATACCAAGATTTCTATTTTCAAATTTCCTCCTGAGCAGGACCTTCTACAAAAGTGGATTCACGCCATTCCACGTGTTGGCAGTGACTGGACCAGCTCATACAACGGTGTATACGTGAGCTACACTTTTGGAAAGAGCTTTTCAATCGATACACCAACATACATGGCAATGGTCGTCAACAATCAGCCATAAAAACAGAGGCAATACCCACAATTTTAACAAATTGCCCAGCTTATCTAAGTAAAAAAAAGGGATCCCGCGTTAAAAAAAACTACAAGCTTCACGATTAGGCGTGAAAATGAGATGCAGCGACTTGATGATCGAACGAAAACATTCCTCTCAATAAATGAGGTGCATAATATCACTATGTTGTGAGACAAATTGCCTGCCGAGAAATTACCAGAGGGGTTTAAGGCAGTCAAGATGTTTTTTGCATGACGGTCAATTAGTGATAAGCATCAGGATAGAGGAGATTCATATATATACAGGGATGCCAGTCATTCATCTCAATCTGACAATATTTTCTGACCACCACTTATAATTACACCAAAATGGCCTGGATATCTCTGTGAAGAAGTTGACTGATCTTACCGCGAAATTGAGGGTTTTTGGCCGTGTTTCTGACATATAGAATATCATTGCACGCCTCAAAACCTTGCAAATGGAAAATGAGAATTTTATTGAAGCAGCTGCCAGGTCTCTAGACAAAGTGGTGCAAAATGACGGCGAAGGGAACAAAACTTGTATTTTTGTTTCCAAGATTGCTGCAGAGCAACTCCAACTTTCCATCGCCAATCCTCATTGCAGAAAGTACAGCTCTCCATTGATGTAAGTCGCCATGGTGTGGGAGACAACGTCACAGAAGCTACAGTAGTGCCAAAATATAAGGGTAGGCAAGAACAAGTTATCTAAATCTTTGATCTCATAAAAAATATAATTTTTTTTTTAAATTTGCACGTATTTTCATATAGAACTCATATGTATTCGTATGAAATTTCAATATTTGGACAAATATTCTAGCAATAGTTCCATATTTCACCTCAAACAATAAATTTAGCTCTGGTCAAAAGTTAAGGGTAGCCATCATAAACTTTGAAATATTTCTGGATAATGGTGATTAACATAATACTTTGTGAATAATTCTTTACTATATCATTTCAATGGGTCTAGGACATCTCGTCCAAGGACATTTCGTCCACGGACATTTCGTACACGAATTACTTTATTTTGTATTTTAATGTATATATGGGATATATTTCATATTTTTCACCATTACATTAATAGCCAGGTTCATATGTACACATAACATTATTATAGTGATTTATGCCGAACCATTTTATATGAACATATAAAAATGCTGATCTATCGATTATAGTTGTAAAATTAAATATGTTTGCGTATCTTTAATTAAGTTATTTTACTCCTATAATATTATGCATTAATTAATGAGTTATGAGAATCCAAAATATGGAACTGAAATAACAGGGTACTAACTTGACTAAGTGTGGAGAATTAAGAAGAGAATTCAATAATTACGATTGAGGTAATCGCTAATTATTTATATGGTTTAATTATGAGTCAGAAAATATAGAACAGTCCGATAACTCGGACGTTTTTACGTTTAATCACATTATCAGTCAACTAGGGATTCCACCATAAAGGCTAAAATTTCAACATGGAACGCTAATTTCGCACTGAAATTAAAAAAATGGCCAGTGTTCGTTTCGAATCACCACAGTGTCCAGAGTGGCATTTTTCAGTGTGTTGTTAAACCGAGTTTACATTGTCAGTCACAACCTAGGGAATACCCGTGGTGTTCACTGATCATTCGACACTGTCACTACGAAAGTTTTCAAACGGTTCTACAGTACGTCAGTGTGGTTAATAGTAGCTGTGCTTTCAGTCTGTGTTTGGCTGTGAAGTCTTTGCCAAATGACTCGCTATCGAGAAGAAAGAGAAGGTTGCTGCGAAGCCTCGCACACCCTCCTCTTCCTATTGCTATCAACACACCAAAAACAAGGAAGTTCTAGTAAAAAGTGCCTCTGTGCGACAGTGTGGTGATTCGAACGAACACTGTCGGGTTTTTTTTTCAATTTCAGCGAGAAAACAGCAATTCATGGTGAATATTTCTAGCCTTTGAGGTGAATCCCTATGAAAAGACCTAGTTGCTGACTGATAATGTAAACTCGGCTTGAAGGTAGTCTGACTATTGCCGTAGCTATCTAGGAATGCTAAGGAAGGTATCAAAATCCTAAGAAGCTGCAAGATATGCCTATGTTATAGGTATATCTATGTTAATATATAGGTGAATTGTTATCTTTCACGCCTGACATTTACGTCATATTCGAATGACATTTTCCATTGTTGAGTAACAATTGGATATTTCATTGATGTAACAATAATATTTGCCAAAATAAATTCTCTGAATTTCTGTACATATTGTTGCTTCATTGTTTTAGTTCATCACATTCAATTTTAAAACATTTTCCTTACCTTTCTTGTTTTCTTTTCAGATTCTGGTATATATCCTTGGAATTATACCATTCAGACCTCAAAAATTTCATGAACGGTACTGGTTTGCTCCCATCCATGACCTTCTTGGCATCACGACGACAACTACTGAGCTTGTGACCGCCAATAGACCAGTTTTTCCTCTCAATTTAACCTTCTGGGCTTCCATAACAAGTTCATGGAGACAAAACAACTCAAACCCAGCGAACACTTATGTTGATTACTTACCTAGACGAGGTAGAAGATGTCACAGAAGATTCAAACAGTACCCAACGGAAGATTACCGCACTGACCAACAGAAACTCTTAGGCAGAGAACGGTTGCTAGGAACTTACAACTACAGAAATGATCTCAGGTCTCAGGAAGGCATCGCCCAAATGGTTGTGCCAGCAAGTATAAACTCCGAAATTGAGAGTTACTCCTCTCTGCCAAACACAATGACTTTATCAACTCCGACTCTATTGGACTGCTCGTGTTTGAGAATGGTTCATCCTACGAATTCTTTCCAAACACTTCTTTCAATGGGAGTATTGGGGAAGTCGGGCCAGGCATGTCTACTCCAGGAATAATTATTGTCTCATTTATTCTTGGAATTATGATCCTGATCACTGTTCTAGGTAAGCAAAAATCATATGATTTTACTCATACAAATTACATATATTAATTTTCTACGATATTGTGATAGTGACATATTTCAAACAAAGTGTACCTATTTTATCAGGATCACACATTCCCTCCCTCTCATTGATTAGCTCGTTAGCCATTTATGATGATGAACTGCGTCAGTGCATGCATAATTAATAATGGTGAGCTGTATCTTCTATTTCTTTATATGCACTGATTTCAAGCATCATACCAGTATGAAGCATACATGTCGAAAATGTATTGCGCAGTAAGAGATTAAATGTAAAATTTAAAACTTAATTAAACAATACTTTTTTCTGAATAATATGTTGCAAACTTTTTCCTTTTCAATTTTACTCCAATAGTATGTCGATATGAACCTTAGCCATATTTTGAGATTTGATTAGACATAGTTTATTATTCTCTTTATTTAGAAGCTCTAACTCTATGCTATGCAGAAGATCTTATTATTCTCTATGAGTTAGCTTTTAACATTGATAAGTGACTATAAAGAGGTCATCAAAATTTATGAGAAAGGCTACAAAGAGAAAAGAGACGCATGAAAGATCCTCGAAACAAAGAGTCGAATTCACTGATGATAATGCAAAAGAACATTAATTAGGGCAACACAAAGGAAACGAAAATGCTTTCAATATATTGCATCATTATCCAATTATTAATATAGCATTTCACTCAATATAGCAATTTACTGAATATAGCAATTTACTCCGATCTTTTCTGTTTGTTGGGCACATATGAAAATAATGGAATTAAAATAAAAAAATATAGTGGTATCATAATTGTTGACTTTTAAAATTAAATGATAGATAAATTATAACGATTTGATAACTATCTAATAGTAATTATATGGTTATTATATAATATATAGTTATTATTTGTTTACAAATATATAATTTCAAATGTTCGTCATCGAGGAAAGGTGTTCTCATAAAGCAGAGGTCATTAAATAACTACAGGTATCCATGATATAGTATTGAATTAATTTCATTATTTTCAAATGCGCTCAGCAAACATAAAAGATCCATTTACTCAATGTAGCAATTTATGCTACATATATTGATCATATTCGATTTCAATATATATTTTAATAAGAGCTTGATATAGAAATGACTCAATTTAGTTGCTACAATAATTATTATTAAAGTCTGAAAAGTGACTTCTGCTACTTGAATAAAATGAATAATTTTGATCTCAGGAAATGTGTTTGTGATCGCAGCCATTCTTATCGAGAGAAATCTACAGCAAGTGGCAAACTTTTTGATAGTCTCACTAGCTGTCGCCGATCTGATGGTAGCGTGCCTAGTGATGCCTCTTGGTGCAGTCTACGAAGTGAGTGGAAAAGTATTTCACTGTCGAGATGTATTAAATAACGTTCAAATTATACAAAAAAACTTGATCTTAGCATTATCTTAGGTATCATCTGTTTTTCTCTCTCATTTTAGATTAGCAGAGAATGGAATCTTGGTCCAGAGCTGTGTGACATGTGGACATCCAGTGACGTACTCTGCTGCACCGCTTCTATTCTCCACCTCGTGGCCATTGCCCTGGATAGGTGAGAATGAACCTTTTATTACATCACTGCCTTCTGGGTGCACAATATTCACATTAAACAGATCTAAGTAATACTTAAGAAAGAATACTAAAATGTATAGAACATACTGATCATTCTAATAAACAAGATGTAATTACATAAATTATTGCATAATCTTATACATTGTTAAATGTCCTCTCAACTATATTTTTTATTTCTCTATTCATTAGAACTAAGGTTACTGATTATAAAACTGTAAAGCATTTCAAATTTGGTTTTATAGTTTTATTATAATATGTAATTTAAAAAAAATTCCGTTCCTTCTACTACACCTCTGAATTTCAAGCAAAGAAAAAGCCCAAATGTCCGATAGGCTAACTAGATCCGATAAATTCAAAACAATAACAATGCTGACTCCAAGATAATGGATCCATATAAGGAATCCAAGTACCTAATTAAGTATTTCTTACTAATAGTTTTCATATATTATAACATATTTCCTATCTAGAGAACTGTTAATTCTAAAACACTGTATGTTTGAATAGGTATGTACTATGTACGTATATTCGAAAGAACATACCTACTCAAATATGCGTGCTTTTTCTTCTAATGAACCTCAGAATGAAAAAAAGCGAGATGTGAATATTTCTTATATAATTAATTGTGAACAGAATACTTGATAGATTTAAATTTTGCTTACTGTGATATGTTATATAACATTAGCTCTACAAATTTAAAGCAATTCCAGATTTTTTTTTATTTAGAGTGGAGAGGACCTTCAAAGAAGAGAAGATAAAGGTCGACCTTACTAACCAACTACAAGATATTTTCATGAGCCATTATAGCTCACGCCCCAGAAATATCAAATTTGTAACAGTTTCACTGATATATTATCATTCATATTGAAGTTCTATTATAATAGTTACTAAGGCACATATCAACCGTGGACAGATTTAAGTAATGGACAGAATAAAGTAATAGACAGAAAAAAGTAATAGACAGAATAAAGTAATAGACAGAATAAAGTAATAGACAGAATAAAGTAATAGACAGAATAAAGTAATAGACAGAATAAAGTAATAGACAGAATAAAGTAATAGACAGAATAAAGTAATAGACAGAATAAAGTAATAGACAGAATAAAGTAATAGACAGAATAAAATAATAGACAGAATAAAGTAATAGACAGAATAAAGTAATAGACAGAATAAAGTAATAGACAGAATAAAGTAATAGACAGAATAAAGTAATAGACAGAATAAAGTATTAGACAGAATAAAGTAATAGACAGAATTAAGTAATAGACAGAATAAAGTAATAGACAGAATAAAGTAATAGACAGAATAAAGTAATAGACAGAATAAAGTAATAGACAGAATAAAGTAATAGACAGAATAAAGTATTAGACAGAATAAAGTAATAGACAGAATAAAGTAATAGACAGAATAAAGTAATAGACAGAATAAAGTATTAGACAGAATAAAGTAATAGACAGAATAAAGTAATAGACAGAATAAAGTAATAGACAGAATAAAGTAATAGACAGAATAAAGTATTAGACAGAATAAAGTAATAGACAGAATAAAGTAATAGACAGAATAAAGTAATAGACAGAATAAAGTAATAGACAGAATAAAGTATTAGACAGAATAAAGTAATAGACAGAATAAAGTATCAGACAGAATAAAGTAATAGACAGAATAAAGTATTAGACAGAATAAAGTATTAGACAGAATAAAGTAATAGACAGAATAAAGTAATAGACAGAATAAAGTATTAGACAGAATAAAGTAATAGACAGAATAAAGTATTAGACAGAATAAAGTAATAGACAGAATAAAGTAATAGACAGAATAAAGTATTAGACAGAATAAAGTATTAGACAGAATAAAGTAATAGACAGAATAAAGTAATAGACAGAATAAAGTAATAGACAGAATAAAGTAATAGACAGAATAAAGTAATAGACAGAATGCTATGTAAATACTGTCCAATCTGGAGGGTCATGATTTAAAGCATCAATTCTTCCTCAACAGAAGAATAATTTGAAGAAATTTTATTCTTGTGTCATTCAATTTCATACATTCTTTTGAAATCATACACAATGCAGGTAATGAATTCAATTAGATAAAGATTCAACTACATAACGCGCGCGGTGGAAGAAGGATCTAAGGCCCCTTTCACACGAGTCACTCAGTGACTTGTGTGAAAGGGACTAAGATATCTAGAAATTGTTCAGAAGAAGCATCCAAAGTTTGTAGATAAATTTTTGGAGGTTTACAGATAAATAACGGATGATTAAAGTATTTTTACCTATCCTTGCATAAAACACTGATAGAACAATGAAGAAGTTAAATTTAAATTATAAACTTGATTTTCAAAAACTTGATTTTAAATTAAAACTTGATTTTCAAGTTATGTGGTTTAGCCCTTTCCTTCACCGAACGCATAATATATTCGAAAATGTCATTATGATTAGAATTAAAATGTCCACTTTTAAGCAACAGCATTTGTATGATAAATTAGAGGTTTTTCTTAATTTATAATGGAAAACCAATCATTCATCATATTGTTTTCCAATGATGCGTTTATTAACATGTAACTAAATTGTATTTCGTATTTTCAAATATAATATTAAACCCTCGCAATATCAGCGACATCAGTAGCTTTTCTGGCGTCACAAGCATGAATTACAATGATTCAAAAGTGGTTGACTTTACTCTAATAATTATTGCCATAATTATTGAAAATTTATCAAAGAATTTAAAATATTTAATAGTTTAGCCTTCAAGTAGAATTGGGATGAGGAAAAAGAATCCATCACTAAATTGGAGAGGTGTAACTCTTCAGAACAGAGACGGCAAATCTTTCTGGCAAATAAAACGCTCCAAAAGATTTTGTTCTTGGTAATTCTTCATATTTTAGAAAGGATTTGGAAAGCAGGCTGTAACTTACAACATTTCTTCTTTTTCCCTTTGCTATAATATTGATGGAACTTAATGGAGCATTAATCAGTTCAATAAATATTCTATTTAAAATGACATTAAATGACTTTGTTTGCAAAATATGCAAATCACTTCCATTAGTACTCGGTTTAGTTGATCTGTTTTTATCAATAGAAACAGAAATTAAATCGGATAGAAATTAATTCATATATTAATTGAAAATAACGTATTACTAAATATTATAATACACTATTTATTTACATATAATTTACTCATTTCAATTATGCCTAAGTTTCCAAACCAATTTTTGCTTATTAAACCACAAGAGTGTTTCCATGATAAATATTTACTAATTAGGTTGATATGTTTAATTTTTAAGGTAACTATATCATTAATTACCTTTTCAATTGATGATATTGCATATGAATTAATACGATACATTCTTAAAATATCCAATGGTTGTTTGATCTAATTGATTAAGTTATGTAAGTTCCTCATCATTTTTATCAAAAGAAAATACTAACATTTACTGTCGTCCATTTGAAGGTATCATAATTTGATGAGTAATTGCATTTACAGATTTTAAATTAAATATTAAATTTTGATTAACTTAAAACAATTGATCTTCATCAACTAATCAACAATTAAAGCAATGAATATTCAAATAACTTTTAGGTCATGTCTTTGGTAGGACACAAGCTGTGATATTCAACTGGTTAGAGATATTGTTTGTGTTAATTAGCATGGCAATTAGATTCATATTGAGTTATCATCCAAGCTGTGGATATTTATACATTTCTAATATTCTATTTAGTTAATTTTAATTGCAATTGGTAGTTTAGCGCCTGGCAGAAACAGGGTCTTAAAGCTTTTTCAGATTAATTAATTCTAATATGCATTAAAATATGAACTCTGATCAATCTAAATCTTAACTCTAGCCTTTAAATTATAAAATCATCTTCAAAGCAAATGAAAGGTAAAATGAAAATGAAACTCTAATGATTTTCCTCTGATAATTCACATAGCAAGTAAATATCTAAGTCAAAATAATAGAAAGAAGGATAACTGATTTAACACTAACTAATAGAATATTAAATTGTAGCAGGTGTTCAAACTAAGCGACTTTACTTTGATTTTGCACCATAAAATTGCGTTGTAAAATGCAGGGTTAACTTTATTAACTATATATTTGAAACCATTACTGATATCTGTTATAAATTTAAATATAATATACAATATGAAAGTGGGTTATAAATATTCACCTACTATTTATATAATACATTTTAATATATAATCTTATAATATATAAAAGGATTTAAAGATTGGTGCTTACGGAAACACTGAAAATTACCATTTTAATTATTAATGTAGTTACTGTAATAACAAGTTATGATTTTATTGCCATAGATAATTTAATTAATCAAACAACCTGTAGTTGGTTTATATTTTGTATGCAAATGAGAAGCTTTAAATCAAGACAAGGAATATATTTCCCAGAACAGTTTTCATTGCTCTACCAACGTCCATTTCGATTTAATTTCTGAACAGGTTGGAAAAAGTTGCTTCATATCGTAGCTTCTTTGTTTTTCCAATGGGGGAGAGTTTGGATATTGCTTTCACTGCTCAGAAAATGATTAGAAGAACCTTGTGAGCATTTAGGGGACTGAAACAAAACTCTCACACTGTCAAAACTGTCAGTAAGATTAGACCAATAACAACTTGATTTGATTCGGTAGTCATTAATGGTGCAGTTTTAACGGTAGTTAGAGTTTGAATGGTTAGCACACCATTTCGCTAGTCGTCTGATATTATTTTACTGAAATCTTCGTACATTTATAACTCAACTTGGAACGTGCGAGTTATTTTTGACTCAATTCAGTCAGCCAATGAAAATACTGAATGTTATGTAGCGACCTCTTCTGACAATAAATTTATTTATGAGTACAGAAAATTAATCATAAAATTACATTACATGTATATAGCGACAAATGCTAGTTTTTTTTATTTTTCGTGGCAGTTTATAGTCTCTACTATTTTTATGTATTTTAAGAAATATATAGATGATTATATATAGTTACCTATAGTTTATTTAAAATTTAATTTCATGTAATACTAATAAGTAATCATTATTATCCAATTCGGTAGTAAATAATTCTCTAATACTCCCAACTATTTCAGGTTCTGGGCTGTAACAAGAGTTGATTACATACAAACAAGACGCAATAGCAAGCGCATTGGCATGATGATTTTATTGATTTGGATGACAGCGGTGATCGTAGCCATGGCCCCCTTCTTCGGTTGGAAGGGACCAGAAGACCTCTACAGAGTGAATGAGCAAAAGAAGTGTTTGGTGTCACAGGACATGTCCTACCAAATATTTGCTACAATGTCCACATTCTATGTCCCGTTGACTGCTATATTAATTCTCTATTGGCGAATTTTTCAAACTGCCAAAAAAAGATTGCATAAAAGACCAGGCAAGACTAACCAAAAGAAGAAGAAAAGTATCAAGAAGAAGGTAAAATTCAGTTTAAAACATTTGATATTTATTCGTGATATCACTTTTTTAAGGTCTGAATATACATATATTTATTTTCTTTTTTTCTAGGACAAGAAGTCAAAAGTCAAAAGTTCCCGCTCCAATGGTATTGTTCAGGCTACCACAACTTTCACAGATGAGCCTTCCGAGAACAAACCCATGACACCCGAGTACTCTTCCATGCAGGAGCCGATAGGAGGTAATGAGCAGGCCACGCCAACTGCCATCAGTCTGAGAAGTTCAGGTGTATCATGTATAACTGGAAACTTGGTAGAACTCCGACAGCAACAGCACTATCTCATTCCGCCAACTACAAACAAAGTTCATATTCACTCTCAAGGAAGAGAATGCGTCATATCACCTGCATCTATTCAAGGAGGTGGTAGAGAAACTCTTAATAACAAGATAGAATATGGAAATTGTTCATATAGTAATCCCCAACCAAACACTGTTGTTTCTTTAGTTGATAAATATGGTGGTGGTTATGTACAATCAGATGTAGATGTGCAATTGAAGCCATTGTTGCATAGTAGAGATAGCATAGTTCCTCCTTATGAGTTTAGAGAAGATACATATATTTTGAAACAAAATTTTTATGGTGAAGGGGAAATAGGTGCTGCAGAACCAGTAGTTAGAACCTCAAGTATATCAATAGGTCCGTCCCAATCAAACGTAGAGCCGCGTGAAATATATCCAATATACACACATGAATCAATGAACACTAGCAGCCATTCTTTGTATAAAAACGAATCTACAAATACCGATCCCATTTATGATTATCAGCTTCCAAGTAACTTGGACACCATGTCTCTACAAACTAATCAAAGTCAACCACTAAACTATGGGGACGTAACAACTCAAACGTACATCATTGAGCCATCTGTAAGGGATGTTATGTGCTCTTCTATTGATGGAACACGCCATTCAACTGGTAGCTTAACGAATCAAAATTATGCTCCATGTTTGCCAGAACAAGATGTACTTCATTCCATAACTCCAGGTTTCTCTGAGACCAATTTGCCGTCAAATTTATACGAAGAAAAAAATTCAAAATCTTCTCCAGATGAAACGGCAGAAGATGAAATTGGACTCCAGCCTATCAAGCAGAGAAGGATGAGTAGACTCAAAGCTTTGTCAAGTCATCTCAAGAAAAATGAATGTTCAAGTGTCACTTCCCTGGCTTCGTCAACAGTAAAGTCCAAAGCGTCGTCATCATCTCATCATCAGACTGTACATGTTAAAAAATCCAAGAAGGAAACCTTAGAGGCCAAACGAGAGAAAAAGGCCGCAAAGACTCTCGCTATAATCACAGGCGCATTTGTTGTTTGTTGGCTACCATTCTTCGTAATGGCACTCTGTATGTCTATATGTCCACACTGCTGGGCTTCTGACATCCTATTTTCTTTCTTTCTCTGGTTAGGTTATTTCAATTCAACTCTCAATCCTATTATCTACACCATATTCAGTCCAGAATTTAGAGGAGCCTTCAAGAAAATGTTGTGTGGAAGAAAATCAAATCGTTACAGGCCAGGTAAGTATCGATAATGAGAATATGCTTCATGAGGAACATATTGGATCACTTATATTTTTTCAAAATAGCTTTATTAATTATTAGTGCCCATTCATATGAATTGTGAATAGTGTAAGAACAAGTAACGTGTATAACTGTAACTGTACATTATCAACTATTTTCCTGTTTATTTATCGTACTTCCCTTCAAGAGGTAGTAATTATCATCGACAGGAGTAGTTTGGGTTAGAAAAAGACTTGATGACTCTTTCCTCGTAGACGATACTTCCAAATTTATCCAATTCTATTTTTTCACCCAAAATCATTTCTTCAAGTTTCATGTGAAAACACAAACATTTCAACATGATTTTAGTTCTCGTTGTTCAGCTCTTCATTAGATTTAATCCATTGAAATAGCGCTACTCATCTCCACACTAATGGAAGAGATTAAATCCTTTGTATCGTTCATTTCAGTCACTCTCCCTACCATTCATTCTAATTTATAAACACTAGGCGACTTACACTGAGCAAATTATCCCTAAAATGAACCTCCATGCATTAGAGGAAATCTGCATTGAGGTTATATGATACAATCTCTAAAAATCCAGTCATGCATACAACACTCCATTCAGTTTTCTAACAATTTTTTAGTTTGTATTAGTCCATTCTACTGAAATAATAACAATGACTAACTTGTTCTTCAGAGGGTTTCGTCACTCTTGTTCTAACTCTCGAGTCCCACTACTTCCTTATTCAATGTTGATGACAATTATTGTCTTATTCTTTGTACAATAAGTATTAAATAGTCAATCCATTGAATATATTTTACGAATATGATAGCGCATTAATGGTCATTAATTGAAGAGAAGTGTTAAAAGTTTTCTGAGAGCTTCCATGTTTGGTTGGATTGATTTCGAATTATAATATTAGTCTCCTTTTTAGTTTAACATACTGCAATGATTCTAATGTCTGAATATGAAATAATTCATAGAAAAGAGGATAATTATATTATAAGATATAATTTATAGAATTTATTCTTCGACAGTCAAACATTTCAATGTTACGATGACTTTGCATTTTGATCACATATCGAGAACGATAGTATACGAATTATTGGAGTAACTTATAGGTCTCTATTTAACTCTAATCAGAATATTCAAATTAATATCACATTTTATATTATATGTATTATATTGAAAAGAACTCAATCTTCTGAAATTTTAATAAAAATTAAAATAAAGGTGCATACCCAGAGAAAATTGTCTTGGTGTCAACGAAATTAAAGATTCAGAAAACGTAAATACATATAATTTGATTTTTTTTTACACTTTCATCTACGATTTCCTTCCAAAAGCGAAAGTTTAATTGCAAATGTAAAGGATTAATTGTAGACCCTCTATAATCTACGATGACCCCGCCATGACTTTTATCTGTGCTAGACTATTTCTCCAAATTCTCTGCCGCCATTTTATTGTTGTATATAATTAATATCTGATATCTTTATATATCGAACAGAATAAAGGAACTCTTGAATTTATTTGTGATTCTACTCGCATTTTCTTCATTAAATTATCAAATGAAAAAGTCTACCTTAATCACTAATGAAAGTAACGAATGAACCTTAAAAGATATCATTTGGTTTGGTAAATTAAATCATAGAGTTTGACATCCTGAATAATGTCGTCTCTAGATTTATCAATATGACCAACTTAGGCTAAACATCTGGCAAAACCACCATATGTTGAAAATTTCATTCAACAATTTAATAATTAATTCCTTTGAAGTATATGAAAATGTAGCGATTTATCAATGGTAGGATGTTTTCAACACAAGTGAGCTTTTTAAATCATGTTTGCCTAAGGGTTTGGTTTTGTTTGAGTTCAAGTATTAGTTCAATAAATGAGTACTTATTTGCTCTGTTTAGCATAGTGTGTACTTACCTCACTGTGACAGTTGGTCACTAATTAATCTCTTAAACTCTTTCATTCGGTCAATTCAAACCATTAACTGGGGTCATTAATTTTGAGTCTTACGACAATAAATCACTAGAAATGTACTTTGCCGTTCTTCATTTGGAAGATGGAACTCTATTGGAATTGTACTAAGCAAATGATTCAGACACCTTTATATTATATAGTATGTATAATATATCTATATATCATATTATAATATATAATTTACTCCAAATTATATTAAGCAGAACAAGTCGGTAAATATAGTATTGTATATAAAAAAAATATATGTTATATATCTCAGTCTATAATGTTTTGTTTAATTCATTGTTTATAGAAAATCAAATATATATCTGAATAAGATACATGGTCATAATTTTATTTACCTTTTTATATACATTTGAAGGTCCTCTCCATGCTTCCGGGGAAGATGGGTTTATGACATAATATTGTAGAACTAAGGTCTATAGTATCATTAATATGAGAATCCTATTGAACTTGGTTCGACTTTTATAAACTTTTAAAAAATGTTGACACTCCGTGTGAGATAAAAGTATGGAACAGTAATCTGACACTAAAGAAAAAGACTGTGCGCTCTTTGAGTTGATTTGCGATTAGAATATTATAAACTAGATTACGTGCACTCAGTAGACCACATACCTTCGCCGCCGCTTAAACATGACCTTGACCATCCAATAATACTTGAATTATAAATGAGCTTGACATCAACCTTTGACCCGTTCGCTCCCAAATTGTAATAAACTGGTACCTGGACAATGATCAAGCGTCCTACCAAATTTCATGCAATTTAGTCAAATACTTTTTGAGTTATTGAGTTATTAATGTCCTGGACATTGATCAATCGTTCCATCAAATTCCATGCAATTTGGTAGAATACTTGGCATTGACCTTGATCTTTGACCTGATCGCTCCCAAAATCTAACCAAATGCTTCCAGGATATTGACCACCAAGTTTCATGCTATATGGTTATGAATGACCTTGCCCTTGACCTTCGACCAGATCGAGTCCAAAATTCTACCAGCAGGTTCATGGACATTGACCAATCGTCCTGCTAAATTATAAAAATTTGGTTGGATACTTTTCGATTTATGCGAATAATAAGATTATAAATAAATAAATACCCTCTAAAATATAAACTTCCGCTCTCTGCGAAGGAAACAAACATTGCAAGTTCAATGCTCGTCAAAATTTTAGTATTGCTCATCTACTCTCCATTATTCGATATTTATTCGAATCATATTGTACCTTGTTAGAAAAATGTGCAATATTAAGGTTGCACCACGATGAGAATTCAAAGCACACTGCAGTGTACAATCTTTCTCTTTGGACTTAGAATAATTAACAACTTTGAAGTAAAACATAATTTCTGTTTTTTTTTTTAAATCTTTCAAAGCATACAAAACCAAATATATGGTATTAAATTTGCAGAACGAAGTAGGATTTTAGTCGTATTGACTGAAAGAATAAACAAAAATTAAAAAGATGGATTTTAAACTATAACTTGGTAAAACATATCCTGATAACAATAACGAAAAAAAATAGGTTTACTATATCTGTTAGTGTAACACTTCACTAAATCTTATCTTGATGGGAAAATATCTCAATTTATTTAAATTTAGTAAGAAGGAATTGTCCTTTAATCAAATAGATTTATTTTCTGTGATAATCAGCGTCGTATTATATATTTTGTGTTCAGCTTTTACATGTATACAGTGTGTCCACAAAAAATGTATCCACTGCCATCGAACATATCTTATAAGTAATATTTCTTATAAGTAATATATCTTATAAGTAATATTTCTTATAAGTAATATATCTTATAAGTAATATTTCTTATAAGTAATATATCTTATAAGTAATATTTCTTATAAGTAATATATCTTATAAGTAATATTTCTTTTAAGTAATATTTCTTATAAGTAATATATCTTATAAGTAATATTTCTTATAAGTAATATATCTTATAAGTAATATTTCTTATAAGTAATATATCTTATAAGTAATATTTCTTATAAGTAATATATCTTATAAGTAATATTTCTTATAAGTAATTCATTAATATTAATCTACGTATCTATGGTACCAACATATTTTGCCTATTATCGTGGAATGATGAATAATGCAGATTCAAGGCAATAGATACATTTTTTCTGGACACACTACATACTGCATTTTCAGCAATGTTTCAGATATGTAAACTGGTCAGTGCATTGGTCACCAGCCTAAGGACCAACAATGAGTGACGTACATACAAAGTAAAAGTTGTTACATTATTCACAATCAGAAAACACTGCCCCCACTGCAATTTCTGTCTGTTCTAGAATACCTGATCAATACATTTTCTTATTTATTGTATTTTGGGGAAGAGGTGTGAAAGGCGAGGTGAATATTTCTCTGCGCGGTAAAGTGATTTTCCTGTACGAGCCATTTGTAATTTGCAAAGTGCTTGCATGTGTTAATCCTACAAATGCTTTAGTTTATCCAAATCCGATGAATGTTACAGAAAATGTTTTTGTGGAATCAGAAAAAAATGAAACAAAGTATAATCAAAATTTAGAATTTTTCTTTTTAATTTTACCATGGCTAATATTTTATAAAAAGCGGTCGAAATTTTATTCTTATTATAAATATTTTTTAAAATTTTGAAAACTTAGTTTTTATTAATTTTTATCATTTTTTTATACAGGCATCTTATTACGTCTCACATTGTATAGAAAATACTTCAGAAGTCAATACGACTAATTATGGTGAAAAGTTGAGCTGTTTTCACCATAACTCATACAGGTGCGATAGATTAAAAATATATGGACAACTAACGTGTATTACTAACTATGAAATTATTTTTAATCTACCCCACATGCATAGGTTAAGTGCAAACAGTTTACCTGACACCTACCAACCAAATAACCAAAGTTACATTTGAAATATTTTCTATACGAGAACTCTCACACTTATTCGAACGTCACAATTCTGAGACCGAAATAAGAACGAAGTATGTCTGTAATGGTACACGGAAAGAAACACACAGGAAAGAAGCCCACAATTACCTAATATTTATAAAAGAGAAAAAAATAAAGCTGTTTTCAATAAAGGCATAAGTTAACGGCAAATATCCTGAAATGGAGTTATTTTTAATATATTTTAGTATAGGGTTTAACGTCAGCTTTCAGAAATTTTCACTGTATCGCCGACGTCAAAAACAAATTAAAGAAAAAGGACTGGAAGAAGCAGTCAGAAAGGAAAGTATCTCCATGAACAAAGTCACTTACCACTGTCGGTGACAAACCTAATGGATGTAAAAATAAAACAACTCCGTGATTGCAGTCATTTAACAAGGAATCTGACGATAAGGGGCACAAGCACCGGTGGTTGTAATCACGGATGGAAGAGGAAAATGAAGAGGTGATAGTAAATGAAGCACACAAGACTACTTAACTCAAAAATCTAAAACTTCGTAGTAGAAGAGCATAAACGTAGCGCTATCCTCTAAAACTGCAAGTAGCATTAATAAAATATAAATATGGTGATTATGAAAAAAAGACAATACATAATCCAAATTACACCAGTTCGGAACCCAAGGGACGCATCCCCCCTTCTCTTCCATTCACCTCAGAGAGCTTCAGGATAGAGCTCCTGCGGGCGAAATATAATTGAAATGGTAAAATGAAAATCAAGAATAATTTTCAAATTTATATACTATAAAATTTAATTCAACAATTACACAATAAATGTTAGCGATGAAGGCTTTCAAAATGAGGCGAAAGTGCAAGACTTAGAAAACTAATTGAATATTCGTGCCTTTGTAAACTTATGCCCTTATTTAAAACACCTTTATGATTTTCTGTATTTTATAATAGGATTTTTTCCTGTGGGCTTTTTTTCTTGTAAGCATTTTTCCCTGTGGGCATTTTTCCTCGTGGGCATTTTACCTATGAGCATTTTTCCTGAGGGCTTTTATACCTGTGGGTTTTTCCTTGTAGGCATTTTTCCCTGTGGGCATTTTTCCTCGTGGGCATTTTACCTATGAGCATTTTTCCTGTGGGCTTTTTTCTTGTGGGCATTTTTCCTGTGGGCTTTTTTCCTGAAGGCTTCTTTCCTGTGGGCTTCTTTCCGGTCACCGTCTGTAATGAATGCGTCAATTTAGAAGATACTAAGATCTTTTAAATTTGTATATCCACTAGAAGAGAAAGATCTCTCAAAGATCGTTCTGATGCTCTGCCATCTCAAACACAGTGAGTGTTCATTGTAACTAAATTGTGTTCATTGGCGTCGATCCAAACTACATCTGCATAATGGCCAGTAATGAACTCTATCATTGTGTCGAATGCGTGTACCAATTTACATATTATAGCATTACAAAACTTCTATCGCAATCATATGTAATAAAGTTATATCTTTCTGTTTAACTTATCTTTGTGAAAGTCAAAATATCTCAATTAAAAACAAAATGTTTCTAACTTCAACTGATACTGATCAATGATAAGGTCTTTTCTTAGGTGATCATTATTTATTTAAAAAGTATACTGTAGCAGTAGAGTATACTGTGGCAGTATAGTATAGTGTAGCAGTATAGTATACTGTAGCAGTATAGTATACTGTAGCAGTATAGTATACTGTAGCAGAATAGTATAGTGTAGCAGTATAGTGTAGTGTAGCAGTATAGTATAGTGAAGCAGTATAGTATACTGTGGCAGTATAGTATACTGTAGCAGTAGAGTATACTGTGGCAGTATAGTATAGTGTAGCAGTATAGTATACTGTAGCAGTATATACTCATCAATTAATATTATATAATAAAATAGCTACATACGGTTATTTACTCTTCAATTCATAATATTTTGTTTAATATACAAAATTAACTCTCTTTTGAACGTTGCATATTTTTAAAATGAGTAAGTCATTTGATGTTTTTTTTTTCTACTCCCTCTCTTAGTAAATATAATACTATATAGATAATCATTATTTGAATATGATTGATTCATGAGCAAGCAAGCAAAAAAAAATAACTATTTACATAAAGTGAGATAATTGATCATTAAAAATTTGAACTTTTGAATGTATTAGGCGGTCCCAGAGGGACCTTAAGATGGGAAGAGCAAAAGTCTTGGACTTAGGCACGTTCACCACGGATGCGGCGGGCAAGCTGGATGTCCTTTGGCATGATGGTGACACGCTTGGCGTGGATA